>JAZGTH010000012.1:11732500-11870000 GCA_036877525.1 Chromobotia macracanthus | reverse complement strand
GTGATTTCTTTCAGGCCAGTACAGATAATTGAGATGTAGCTCCAACCAGATGAGTAGAAATTAAAGAAGCCTACATGAATGAGGTCAATAAATCCTTCAATTTCCTAGAGCTCCCCAATTCTGAGCTCATTACAGGTAAATACACAGGTACAACTCCGCTGGGGAATGTTGATGGACTGCCTGGGCAATGACACTCTGCCTGAAAATTCACATTCCATGACAAATTAAGTAAACTGGAACTTTTAAAAATAAATCACAGGAATGCTGAACAAGTTTAGCTGGTCTCACAGTGGTGGATAATAGTCAGGTAAATTCCAACAGTTACAAACGTCATTTGCATAAACCACCGGCTATTGTGTGGAGGTGTACGCTGTTTACTGCTACTTCTGTTTCACTGGTATGTGAAACTCAGCACTGCTAAACATGTGCTAGTAATCTGCTGTGTTGTTGCATATGATGTCATTATCGCTGGAAGCAAGAGTTCAAAAAGAGATTGTTGTTGATGTTCATGCAGCTCATTCACGGTTCTCGTGTTGTTGTACATATAATCACATCAGATGAAGGATATGTGTGTAATGCAATGTTTGACTACAGTGTAACCCATACTGCCCTCCTGGCACATATTACAAAAACCTTAAGCATTGAATTCATTTGTTCTCATAATAATCTTTCTAAAAAAAAATCTAAAAAAAAAAAAAATCTTTATTCTGCTTTTGAACTGGAAAACTGTTCAGCTGATTTTTCCACATCACGCTGGTAAAGCATCTCATAAGATCATCAAGCTTTGAGAACCTGATGACGGGGCATCTACAAGACATCAAAACTGAAATAAAAAAATGGAAAACTCTCATTGCGTGACTGGGCAATTACTGCGTTCCCACGTATCCCAAAAGCATGATTTGAGCTTTTGTGCTTAAACGGCACTCTGCAGCATGTGTTCTCTGCCAAACGCATTTATCAGTGCAGTCGCTTGAAAAGCCTGGTTTGCCATTGTTGTGCAATGCAGAAAAAAAACATTCATTTGGGATGTTTTAGGATCAATGCTGTTGCATGAGAATAATTGTTCATACCCCCAAAGGAAAAACCAACAAAACATAAGAACAAACTTAAACTATAGAAGGAAATGCAGACCTCATGCAAGAGCAGAACAAATGAACCCACAACAGCCTCACTACTCATTAAGCAACAATTATCCAGTATTTCCTGTTAACAAATGCATGATGGGAGCAGAGCAGCTGATGTTATTCTGTAATGCGCCCTCTAGCCGTGATGTTTGAACAGTGTTCGATTTCAAACCCTGATTTCTTACTGTGAACAGACTTTGATTGTTTATAAGCTATATTATTTCACAGTCGATCCACACACGGGGTCAACTGATAATTAACTGAAACAAGAGTCTGAAAAAAAATCTAATTCTATGTAAGGCTTATAAATGGTAAAAAAAAAAAAAAAACCTTTTGGTTTATATAATGCTTGTCTATAATATTTTTATTCCTTAGTAAAATTGGCTTGAAAGCCTCATTTAAAGAAACAAGGCTTCCAGTCTCAGAACCATGGATAATTATATTAATATAGCCAAGATGAGAACTACATCTGATCCAGCTCCAAATAATCTAAATACAAGCAATGTATAATGTATAATCGAAACAAGGAATATCTCAGACTAAGATACTGACAATGCAAAAAAAAAAACTTGTTTTGTCATATTTGCCATCAAATTCATTAGTGTTGATAGGTAAGTCATCTGAAGCCAGATTAATTTTAGAAATCTATTTCATTTTAGACCGAACTAAATAATCCAAAGTTAAAGACAGGGCAGGCATCTTTTGAAACATTTTGAAAGTTTCTTTACATTCTGATAGCAATTACTAAGTGGTATAAATGTATTTATATAAATACATATCTTCTGTGTAAGGTGTAAGACCCTATAAAGTTCATCCAATAATTGCATTCTGGTCAAACTCGTGTTGTGTTGGAGGAGGCGTGGCTTTAGAGAGCTCTGAAGGGAGGGGGATCTTATTTTTTAAAGCTAGTTTGCGATTGCTAGCCTCTCAGAAATTGCTTCTCCTACTTTCAAATGTTCATACGATGATGATTTTAAAAGGTAATTCAATTATGATCACATGATTTTGGGTATTTTGGGTGTCATTTATGAAGTTTAACGCCATGACGAATTCCTTGTATTTCACGCAGTGAAAGTTCGTTTGCATGTCTCCAGCTGTAGTCGTCCACCTTTTTGGCAGGAATATGCAAAAAAAAAAAAAATAACATTATTTGAAAAATCAATGTTATTGATGTCATAATATGCAAGTAAGTATGTTATTGTGGTTTGTGTGCAGCATGAAAACATTAATAAAATCTTAACAAATATTACATGTACCCATGGTTAACCAGGGCTTCACTGACAGTCAAACTATGATTTATTTTAAAATAAACAAAATAACCCCATATTTCTGCCTTGTACAAAAGGCTAATTTCTCAATATTTTTTTTTTGTTATTTAGTAACATCCAGTTTAATCATGCTTTTAAATTGACAGTGGTTCTGAACATGTTTGCCCCAGTAACACCCTAAAGAACAGTTTATTTACTTCACATCTAAATATCAAAATGAAGAATTAAGACTGATTTTTTTTACAATGTACAAGTTTATTTTAATGAACTCTCAGTGGTTGGTAGTCACAGCACAGCTTGCACAGATGAAGCCACACATCTGTTTAACAAGATGATGGGAAATTTAAAAAGGAAAAAAATAAAATCCTAAACCAAAGAGGAGACAGCTGACAGTCCAACTACAGCGACATTTTTTCAACTACAGTATTTTAAGTAAAAGGCCACTGAAATGCATAAAACATGTTTTTGATGCACGAACTTCATCTGACGTTCACTAAACCAGACAGCAAGACTCCTGACATGGTATCGACAGTGCATGTAGACATTGTAGAAAGGACTGAGTTAGCGACATCTAGAATTTTCTTCAGCGACAACACCTTAGCTAATACTACAGCTTTAAAAAAAGAAAGAAAACCAAAGAAAAGAGAAATGAACAGCACTCTTCCAAAAGATACTGAATAAAATGTGAAATGTAGTGAGGCAATTATATTATTATCTCACAATTTCTGTGGAGACTTAAAACTGCAAATAAAGAATGCACTGAGCATGTGCAGCCCCCCCTTTCACGGGTGGCTCTATTGTTATTCAATGACTTCTTACACTATAAAAGAAAATGGTTAAAACACACTTTTCGTCCTCTGGAGTTGGTATATTTCAATAGTAACAGGGAACCATAAACGCATGCCATGTGTTGGTCTCAAACAATACATAAAGGTATATACAATTTCACTCAAGTACCTGCTAAAACAACGTGTGGCGTACAAGATATAAACCAATGACTACACTACAAACTTAAAGAAATGAGGGAGAACAGGAGGAGGTGAAAGAAAGAAATGGAGGTGGTAAGAACGTGAACATTTACTAGTGACGGACTCATCATTAAAGCATTTTTATAAGAAATAAAAGCATATTGCACATAAGTGAAAGCTTTGATTCCACAAGGTCCACCTGTACAGTAAAGCCAGGGGTTTGTCATCTCTCGAAAGACAACAAGATTTCGAGAGAGAAAAGTGTGTAGAGTGTGTGCGCGTGGCAGGAGCCACCACTGTGGTATGCTGGGAAGTCTGCTGAGAGACAGTGCCTTTCGGTTTGGAGGCGGACTTCTGGCACAAATGGAGGATGAGGACAGGAAGAGCAAATAGCGGCAGAGAGCTGCACATTGCATAACACATCTATACAGAAGAAAGATTAAAGAGCAGAGCAACAAAAAAAGATCACAAAAAAGTGTGGCACAAATAAAAACTGGTGTTCTGTGACAGCCAATGTACAACTAAGGCTTATTGGTTAAATAGTTTCTCGAGGTTTTGCCCACCCATAGTTTTCAATGCCAGTCGTCTAGAGCTTTTCCTTAGTTCTGTAAACTCAGTGGTTCTGTGTGGGCCGCAGACACGGGAATTGTGAGGTGGGCACACTGAATGGGCAATCGATGGAGCAGAAGCTAGGGAAAGTGAGACACTGAGAAACAGTAAGGGAGACAGAGCCTTCTGGTCGCTGTTGTCTTATATTTATATCCAGATGTGCAATACCGTTCGACACTGCTGTAGAATGGGGAGGATGTTGTTCTATTTGGAAAGCTTGCTAATAACTCGAATCAGTGCTCCATTTTCATCCTTTAGTCTCTGGTTGTCTGCTTTCAAGTCTGGCAGCATCTGTAAGAGAAAGCAGGAGAAACAGATGCTTTAGATGAACATACAAAAGACAAGTTCTGTCAATAACCTGATGATTATTATTGGCCAGTATCTTCCTTCAATCAGCACTTCCTGTCCACCACAAGACCCTTTCCCACCCACAGTGTGCTGATGCTCAAACAGACAAGGTGGTTCTGGGTCGGAAAATCTGGCTTGTTTGCGGATCTGCAGGTCGAGCACCAGCTGCAGAACCAGCACCATTTTGGTGGAACAGGGAACACAGAGCCACACGAAAGAAAAAAACAGCAGGCACAATGCAGTTCAAGTGAAAACCACAGCCATGCACTGTCCTCACACAGAGATGCTTTGTGCCCTCCACAGGCCGGAATAAATAAAGGAACATGAGCGGCCCAGAGTGGTGCCTGTTACCCACCCAGCTTCAGTCCTCAGCTTACAGTGTTCAAGTGAAACACAGCTGAGATTTCCTGGAGGAATCTGACCCACTGTCCTCACTAACCCCCTTTATAGCATTAACTGGACACTGAGATAAATGTAAAGCAGACAGTAGCAGAATTAAAAACTCAGAATTAAAATACTGTCTTCCTACAGTATTAACAGAACTGTTTACTCAGAAAAGAGGATTCTGTTCTCCTGTACTCATGACAATCTGAACCTGACTGTCTTTATCAAACAACATATTCATGCGATTTCTCATATATTTCAATAAATTAAAGTGAATAGGAACCTTTAGGTCTATTGAGCTTCAACAATATAAACCACTTTCATGGTATTAAATTATCTCTTCAGAGTTCTACAGCATCTGCCCCATTTACTTTCATCGTACTGAAAGTACAACGTACAGAAAGTCGTGTCAGAAATCTCCTTTTGTGTTCAACAGACATGATTCAGTCAAATGAGTTTGAAAAAACAAGAGGATCAAATAAAAACAGATTTTCTGTGTTGTGTGTTCCAGTGAAATGTGTTCCCCATAGTAACAGCTATAATGCTCCTAACAAAGACATTTTAACAGTACAATTTTACCTTTAAAAAAAGATTTACAGCATGTGTTACAGACACAGACTAGTGCAGGAGTCACAGTTACAGACTACTGCAGCATGTTGCTGCTCTCTATCGAAAACAGTCAATAAAACCACAGGAAGTTACAGAACAGAACACAACAAAAACCAACTGGAAAAAGACTGTGGAACGTAATGTTACATTTCTATTCAGCAAATCTCCTCAGCTTTAGCAAGATAAACCTATACATGTCATTTCCTGTATGCAGTGACAATCTGTAGATTAAAAAGACAGATTTCTCAGAAGCCATGCAATCCAGATTAGCCTGAGGCAGAACATGGCAGTTCAGAACCAAAACATTTTAACTGGGAAGAGGAAAAAAAGAGAGGGCATCTCCAAAAACAGATGAAAAATTGTGTTTGTGCTCACAAGTCACTTCATGCAGATGCCAGATTTGCAATACACAGCAACACACTCAATGCTAGGAGCCAAAAAATGCATCAAAATCACAAACAGTGCAATTTATTACTGAGTAATGGAGTTTATTACACCACTTTATGATGGGCCATAGCTGCATTTAATGAATTTTAATTCAAAAGATTTCAATACATGTTTAAGTAATCTGTCATTCAGGAAATGATTTCTTAAAAGAGAAATGTTATTTGTTTTTTTATATTTATTTTCTTATGTTTTAGCTTAGTGTATCAAGTTTGTTAAATGTCATACATAAAAATTAAGTTGCCTTTTGGGTACAACTTTTTGTGAAAATGCCAAAAAAAAAATACCTTTGAAAATTCTATTCAAAGATGATTTTATAAAATGTAAAAAAAGACAATTTCTAATTATTTTGACAAGTTTTACCCCAAAGTACAAAACTCTACACTCTTTTGCAGCCATTTCTTGGCAATAATTGCACTGCGTGAAAAGAACTGCTCCTTTAAAAAATGCAGATGCTTTGAGAAGGCGGAGCCTATCAACTTAGAGGCTGGCACCTGCCTTTATATGGGTGTGGGCAGAGCTGAATGGAGCATGAGGAAGGGTGTGAGAGGAGGTGGGGGCGGGTCTACAGGTCTGTGGCGGGCATATGGCTGCAGCCCTGCGAGAGTTTGGAGAGCACGCGGGCCAGCGCCCTGTTCTCTGCCTGCAAACGCTCATTATACTGGCGCAGAGACTGTATCTGCTTTACCTGAGGAAGATTCTACCAGAAAGAGAAACAACAGACAGAATGACAGAGATGAAGAGATACATCAGACAGAAGTAAATGAAAGAATGAATGAATGAATGAATGTATTAAGTATAAAGGAATGCAGTACAAAGGAATGCAGACAAGATATGTGAGAAATATGGGACCACAAAGACAAGGAATAAAATAAAATAAAATGACTGAAAAAGAAACAAACATTGTGGGGTGGTTTCAACTACAGGCAATGGAAATGTTTCAACATTGTAATGTAAAAATGAAAAAGACAAACACTGAATAATCCAGAAACATCCTCAGTTTCAAACATCATAGATTCTGACACTTTTAGTACCTTCATAGCAGCTACCACAGTGGTACAATTATTAAATCACATTCAACAGCAGAAAACATTTCCGTCTATATTATTTCATTAACAATTCTTCATTCTAATCAGCATGCACACCTGCACACGTCCACCTGAGGAGGGTAAATTAAGTCAAATCAACCAAAATACAGGTGACATCATCTCTTGGGGGCTTTTGTTGTTCAATAAAACTCTCTAGTTTGAGGAAGCTCCTTCCCCTAATGACACAACACTGACTAGAAAGTAATGAAAGTTAACAACTAAATGCTATATAATAAACATATTCCATAACCCGATATGAAAATAATGTCAACACAGAAAATTTGACACTTGAAATTCAAGAGGGTCTTATATTACTGTTACTGTTGTCAGACAGACGTTTTGAGGTTCAGATGAAACCTGTGAATGTCAATACAGCTGTTCTGATTGAAAATAAATTCATAAAGTATGCACAGATCACAGAAATGCATATTTCACAATACAGGCAAACAGACGCACCTTTAATTCCTCCTCCATCTCAGAAATCTTCCTTTCTAAAGCTTTTCTTTCCTGAGGACACACACATGTAGACACAAGTAAACACACATCCTCATAAAACACACAATCAACTGTATGATCCACTATCACTGTAAAGAAGACACACACAGTCATGGGGATGCATCAAGTGAACTGATGTCAAAACTGAGGGAAGGGTGTGAGAGAAACACACTGCTGAGTGAAGCAAAACGAAAGCCTGCTCAAACTCTGAGAGCATCATGAGAGCAAAACGTTTCTTTTAAAATGTTCATTATTATAATTGCGTAGGTTTGGGAGACTATGACAGCTTAAAGAGCTTTAAGATGCACTTAAGTGTTAATGAGATGCTGAATAAATTAGGCAAATCAGGAAGGGGTGGATAATTAAAAGGGAGGGGTGTATTTTATCCTAAAGGCCAATTATATGACTCGCATCAGGCTTCAAGGCACCTCGACACAAGCAGCATGTTACAGACTGCGTCATGAAAAAGCAATTTTACAAGGTTACCGGTTAGCAAGTTGGAAGGGTACATATTAAACTGAAAATATTAGGTTTCACCTTTTGCTTGCTTATCACTTTTTCATGCTTTGTTTTGATACTGCTTTGGTGGACATGCACAGGTCTATTTTCAGTACCGCCTAAACAATGTGTCATGATAGCTGCCAAGTAAAAATCTTCACAAAGAACTTTGACCTGTCTAGTAAAAATCGACATAAATTTCACTACAGGGGAGCAAGTAAAGCACAATATGGATCATTCAGACATGACGAATGGGGGGAAACTACAATGAAGACAGCACAATGGTCATATGTGATATATGAGCAGTGAGGGAAAAAAACTCAAAATGACATGATAGCAAATAAAAATGCCTCAAATGCATGCAGATCTAATTCTGAAGGAGAAAACACACCACACACCTTCATACACAGACATTTAATTATACAAGTCTTGAAAAGTGATCATGTGATGCAACAGTGACTCAAACACACAAAGTGAAAGAGGGCTTTGTGATTGGTTGATGGGGTCTGGTTCCAATCCCCCAAGGCAGTGATAGGCATGTGATTCAGCCAATAGCAGAGCTGTAAACATTGTAAACTCAGGTCAGACGTTACCCGAAGCGCTCAGGTGGGCCTGAGACCTGCCTGTAACCTTCAGACATAAACCAGTGTGGAACAGTTACCAACCGTTTGGCCAACAGAGGCCATGAATTAGCATTTATCTGGATCAGTCTGCATTATAATCCCCAGTGACCCTTGATTTAAAAGCCTAAAGAACCAAAATCTGAGAATTTAAGCAGAGATAAATTTGATATAAATAATTAAAGATCCTTTATGGATGCAATGTCCCATCATCATGATCATAAATACAACATACTGCTGTTCATTCAAAGACACTGAGAGATGAAAAGAGATTAAAAAACACCTCAACAGACTTTAATGTGTGTAAGCCAGTTATCATTACCCTTTTCTCCAACTCCAGCTGTGACCGGTCAGCAAAGCGCTCCTGCCTCTGGAACACAAAAACACCACAGCAGTGTTAAGCCCTGTTCACACTAGCTCCAAAACAGGTTCCGATGTTAGCTTCTCATGTTAGCCAATTCTTACCAATTAAACCTTATCGTAAATTGTAACCAAACTTTAAGTGGACAGAACGCCTCTGAAAGCTTAAGAACAGGACTCACCTGTGTGGCTTTCTCCACCTGCAGCTTCAGGTCTGACAGCTCCAGCTCTGTATCACGTAACTGAGCTTTTAGCTTCTCATTTTCAGCTAAGATCTGCTCGTAAAGCTGAAGCAGAGAGAGAACGTTACATCTTACAATGCAATGCTACAGGGCAGATGTAACAGAGTGAAAATCGTATACCTTCTTATAATCAGCAGTGTTGTCTCTGTCATAGCGCGAGTACGGTCGCCGTATACGATCAAAGACTCAGACAAACGGTCAGACGAGGAAGTGCTAGTAGAGAGGGGGTCATTCCTGAGACACAACAGGAAGACAGTCACTTCAGTTACACTCCAGCCTTATAACATTTCTCTTTATGGATCTGTCTATGAACAAGAGCTTTAGCAGTGTCTTCTGTTACGCACGATCAAACCATAAATGTACGTGACATATTTGGATGGGGTCATTTTAATTAGCAGTAATGGTGCATAGAAATGTTAACTGAGTTGACATTGATCATTTCAGTGAATAACTCTATACATTAAAGATACAGGATTCTGTAGCTTTCAGAAAGATGAGTAGATACATACCTGGATAGTCTGTCACTCTGTGGATGCAAAGAAAGAGAGAGGAAGTTAATACACTGTCTTTACCTTTTGTTAATTAATCACGCTCACATCTCAGCCATCTAGACTGCCGAAGTGTCTAGAATGCAGATGATCAATTACTCTAAGATTGATTGAGACGCTCTCGTTGCGAACTCTGAGGTCCTGCTTAATTCTGTTGTAGAGTAAAGAACCTGTTTGAAGACATCTGGGCAGAAACCAGCTTATTTGGTCCCAATAAGTGCCATGTTTTCAGAAATGCTACTTGGACGCTAGTGTCACATTTATCGAGGTAGTGCGAGTAAAATTTAGTAAAGGGACACAGGGTTCTTCCTTTCTTTCTCCCTGAGAGCAGTAAGATCTCTCGACCCTGCCGAGGAGTTTCTACAGGAATTCTTGGATGGTTTGTTCTTATTCCACAGCCTTTCTAATGGCCATGAGGAACTCTGAGTGTAAGTTGGACATATGTACAAATATTTCTGAAGAAAGGAATGTGGTGTACACACACTGCACAGCCTGCAGGTTTTTAGTGTGCATGGAACACTCATATAACCCTCTGCTTTTCCCAAGAAATGTGCAGCACACAAACAAGCACATTGTATGAGATGCAGTATCCCATAATGCACTGGGCTCAATTTGATGTGGTGCGAGTGAACAAAGCAATATCAACAGTGATTTTAAACAACTATATTCACACTTTGACCAATTCATTTCCAAGACTTAAATCCATGACTGCTGAATTCATTAAGTAATTCTTTGATTTTTACAAATTAGTCAATTGATACACATTTATGAGTATAAATGTGTATCAATACAGAGTACACAAGTATAGAGGCCACAATACAACAAATTTCAAATGCTACGCCTGGATTGTTGCATATTGTTTTACAAAAGCAGCACACAACACACAGTACAAATAGCATTCTGTTCCAAACATAACCAAAAGTTCGGCATAACTGTGCTTTTTGACTTGTTGGAAAGTCTGGGCTGGAAGCCAGTCTGAAGCTGCCGTGCTAAGATAAAGACTGTAAGAAGCTCAAGCAACGACCCATCTGATGGTGTGTACCACTTCCTGTAGCTGATTGCCCAGGAAGCATTTAGCAGCATTTGTGTCAGACCTTCCTGTTGAATGCAGAGCACTTCACTAAGAGGAAACATGTGCTAACATAAAGAAGACCCCAAAGCCTCCATCAGACTGTCTTTCATATTGCTGCCTGAAGTGACATTTATCTCCATCAACTCATTTTGAGCTATATTTAAAACTGTCACATGCAATTAGAAGAAGAAGTGTCATTCAAAAACGGTGTAAGATGTCAGCTGGTTCTTCTTCCTCACTGTACACACAAGGTTAGATGGCAGTTTCCTGTTAGTCTTCCATTGACCCAACCCTCAACAATAAACCTGCAATCTGTTTTCCTGATTCTGCTTGATCTTTCTGGAAATTTTCATTCTGTAACTTTTGCATCAGCCATTCCCAGTTTCCACCCAATGTGACTGATCTGGTTCCAGACTCAACTGCTGTCACAGGATGTCCGGGACAGTCATCTTATCCCTGAGTCACACCAACACTAACACAACTAACAGCTCCATTATACACTGGTGGTTGAAATGAATACAGTTATTCTGTGGTTACGCAAATACCTTTCTATGGCGAAACAAATGTGACTTTGTTTCCAACAACTACAATTCTGTTGAATACATTAATGTAGATAGGTGACTGTAAGCAGACTGTTTCTTGGGCTGACTCTCATGTTTAAAGATGATTAAGGCTACTGGAACAATTCCAGGAAGTTCAGGAGGGGTCAGCAGTCACCAGACAGGAAGTGATGTGAGTCAATGTTTGTCCTGCCAAACCTGAAATAAAACTGTTCTCTGACTATACAAACTGAAGCCAGAGAGCTGAGCATAGAGAAGTACCCCTGTGAAAACCAGACACGATAACGTGATTTTTAAACAGAAGCCATTTCCAGACAAACCCAAATCAAGCTTTTATCCGCCAACAGTAAAAGAATGTAACGATGGCTTATTGATTCCACTCTGTTTGAACTAGACAAAATGTGTCATTGTAAACAATAAGAACGTCTCTTCAGTCCAGCAGTCTTTCAGTATATTTGCAGATGGAGTGACCCTCACCTGTGGCTCTCCTTTAGTGCTGTCTTCTGAATCCGACAGCTGATCCGGATCATTCTCATCACTCTGCAACAAACAAACCCATTTCCACTCAGTCCAGTTTTACCATCACTAAAGGCTGTGCACATTGTGCTTTCTAATTGAAATGAAATACAGCGGTTTGCTAACAGCACACGTTAGCAAACCGAAACACATCAAATGTTTGTTCAGATATGGGAAGTGAAATACAGCCTCTTCAAAAGTTTTACTTTGCTTTGTCACAGCACAAACAACAACTGTAGCTGTCCACATAACATGCTGAGCAAACAGAAGTAAAACTTATGTCAGTTAGTTAAGTAAAACTAAACTAAAACTACTCAATTGAATAACTACTCAAAGTGCTCAAATTATTTTTCACGCCCACCCTTCAATTAGGACTATTCAGCCAATGACGCATAATTAATATCAATGAGCAAATCAATTAATATTAATGAGATGATGCATATGCATGTATGTTTTCACATGCATGTATTCCTCTTACATCCTGGCTCCAGAAGGACACTCCGGTCGAACGTCTTTTCTCACGAGGTCGCCTGCGGTCACGTATGGAGCGCGGTTGAGACCGGTCTTCAACATCCTTCTCCTCGTCCTTTTCTCTTCCATCACACTCTGCTCAGAAAACAGGTCGTTAAACCATGTTTATTTTATTACCACTGGCTGCTGTGATTACACCTCAAACACTGTGGGACATCTCTGCGTTATACAAGATGCTATTAAAGCCCCAGGCCTTCATTTCAACTATTGGCTGAGCACACAAATTAAATCTAAGGATACTGAATTAATACCAAACCAATGAAACTGATCTAAATCCAACTTTCTGCAATGTTTTATCTTTTAAAGTGAGCAGGTTTTAATGCAGCTAATATAGGCAAAACGTCAGAATTTCAAATAAAACATACAGGACTCACAAGCTCTGTTTACCCAAAGAGAATTCATGCATGTGGTTGTTACGTACAGTAACAAGCAAAAATCCCCAGAACTGAAAAATTCCTTATATCTACAAGACACCAAACCTGCGTTCTGGCCAGCTTTGGCAAGAATGCGCTACAGCTACTGTGTGAATAGGGCCTGAAGCTCGGCTGACTCAGCCTGTGGTCAGACTAAGGAAGTCTGGCGTGTCAATTGCTGCACTGTTATGAACCAGAGAACTAATTTTTCTTCCTGTGCCACATCATTTGACTCACGTCAGCGTGCAGTTATAATACTGGACAGGAACCTTGCAATGTTTTTATCTGCTGTATGGGTGCGATACCTCGCTCAGCCTCACGTGCGAAGCGGCTGTAGGAGGAGGTGAGGCCTGTCAGACTATTGGGTCGGTTCAGAGAGGAGGTGCTGTAGAGAGAAGAGGAGCTGCTAGAGGAGGAGGACGGCAGGATGGAGGTGGCCGTGGTGGAGGCAGAGGAAGGGGTGCTGCGGTACTTCTGGAAAGATGCATTAGAAATGTATCTGTTAGAATTTGTCAATGGAGACATAAACGATACAAAAACACAAAGTCTCTGTGTGAACCAGCTAGCAGTAACAGATAAAATAAACTCTTATCTCTGTTAAAACAATTCAGCTAAAAACAGCTAAAAAGGTAGTTGGTTTCAAATTTGGACAAGTTTCTAGCTTTTCCAAGCTGGTTTACAAAAAACTCCAGGCAAGCTTGTTAAAATGATGGTGTCTTGTTTGGTATGAACAGTGTCAGTTGATCAGCTGACCTTCCAGTTAGTGAGATCACAACCAGTTTAGAGCTGGTGGGGCGTTGGTTATGGAAGAGTTGGTTAACCATGTTCCTAAAACAGCTGACTGATCAGCCTTGACCACCTTATGGTGACAAGACCAGTCGGGATAGTGATAGTCATCCTCACCTCCTCAAAACTGCGGAAGCGCGACCTATAGTCGTCCTCCTTTGTCTCCGACTCTTTCTTCTCCTCCTGCTTTTCTTTGTCCTGCTTCTCCTTTTCTTCTTTCTCGTCTTCTCGAGGTCTTGTGGGGCGACTGCGTCCGATGGTCTTCTCCGCCTCCTGGAGATCAGTCAAGGTCACACCCTAAAGAAAGACAACACAAAAGGGTTCAAACGGATATACAGTCCTTTATTTCTGGCTCTGCTGAATAGTGTCATGTATTTAGAACATAAGTCTCCACTGAGGTCCACAGAGCTGCAGAGTTGAGCTCCAACCCTAATGAATCACACCTGAAGCAGCTAATCAAGGTCTCTAGGACTGCTATAAAGATCCAGGCAGGTGTGTTGGAGTACATTGGAGCTAAACTCTGCCAGTCTGTGGACCTCCAGGAATATGGACAAGACTCCTGGTCTAGGAGGACATTAAAGCTGAAGTTTAAAGTGTAAGAGTAACCAACTAAAACAAACTACATTTGTCTGTAGCTTGACATAAGCCGGATTTCAAAATGGAGCAGCTTTTCAGTAACAACCACTGTGTTCCTATGAGTCCCGGGTTAACTACAACTACTACAGCCTTACAACAGCCATCCTAACAGTGTTAAATAAAACAGCAGTAAAATAAAACAGACAATTATTACTTTTGTTTAGTTCTGATTAGGAAACATGGCTTGGCTTTTGGAAAGGAAACCCACCATTTCCTCACTTTTGTAAATGGTTTATTTCAGCTATATATTCCTGCAGGAGACTGCTGAGCTCAGACTGTAATAAAATTCAGCAACTTCAAACTCTACCAGTGCTGAAATACTGATTTGCTTAAAGGAAACCCACTGCAAGAACAAATGAACGGCCCAACGAGTCATGAAGCTAGCGCCGCACAGCTCTTTCTGTTGAACTGCCCGTCAGCAGATGTTTAGTGTTCACACTTGCCTGTGTGGACCTCCTGGACTGTCGAGCCTGTCGGGACCGGGCTTTCCTCTGAGACTCTGACTCTTCATCACGCACAGGGGTGAGGTATGATCTACACACACAACATGTATCAATGAATGACACCAGCAGCTGCAGTGACGTGTGCTGATGCTGTTAGTTTATAAATGAAAGACAGTAAATAACAGCGGGCAGCACTGCCAAGACCATCACGTCTGATTACTGAACCATTTTAAAACATTGTAAGCTATTTTATTTGTACAGACTGTTTTAGAATTTGAGCTGAAATGGATCAGATGTTATTATTTCTTAACAGAATTTATATTTTTATATAGTTTTTATGAGAAAAATGTGTTGTAGAAATGCTTATTTCTATTTGTTGTGTGTAATTTACACAGATTTAAACAAGTGTATATAGTACACTGTATAAAAGGTTAATTTTTGTGGTTGGATGTCCTCGTGACATCAGTGTGCAGATACGTGTGTGCACACCTGCGTCTCTCGCGTCCATCAGAGCCCAGCACAGTTCCAGTGGTGGATATTGTGGTCGTGGTGGCTGCAGTGTTGATCGTGGGAGTGACAGTGGCCAACTCTTTCTCCTTTTCTTTCTCTCTGTCTGCACTTTCCTCTGCCCAATACCTACAACACATTCATGTTTCACTAACGAGATCTGATCTAAGTGCTTTATTTGTCGTGCTGAGGTGCCTGTTAATGTGTGTGTGTGTACCTGGACAGCAGGCTGCGGTGTCCTGTGGGAGAGGTAACAGAGGTTGTTGTCGTGGAGATAGAGGAGGAAGAGGAACTTAAAGGATCATCATGCCTCCTTCCAAACGAGCCGCTACAACCACACACAGATAACAGTCAGGGGACGAGACACATAGAAGAGAGAGACCTCTAGTCAATAAAACGCTCCTGTAACCGAACAGCAGGAAGCAAACTAACCCAAAACAATTCAATTAGAGCTGGGCGATATACTGCACTTACATATAATTAAAAGCACACGTTTAATGATGAATACGTGTAAATGTTTTGAGTTTGCTTTTATTGTACTTTTTGTAATGAAATACAATAACTTGTTTTATTTTTGTTTTGTATAATTGCAAAAATACAACGTCCACATCTGCCAGTGATTTCAGTGAACAAAATTACACAACTTGTAGCTGGTAAACAAAGCCAAACAACCAGAACCTCCAATCGCTCTAAATCCGTCCACGATCCTCTCAGATTGACCCCAGTTCTGATTTCCTGTAATTGATCTGGCTGATGTATTTTACTCAATTCAATACACCAAGACAGCCAACATTGATTTCTTTTACTTTTCAAGGTAAACAGCAATGAAAGACATTTATTTATTCCCCCACAAAGCAGCACATTGCTTCAATGTATTGTTAATTTATTCCTCGTTTATCTGATCACACCTGCCCGTAAACAAGCCAGTGTTTCTAGTATTATTAGCGGAAATGTTGACATATTTTGCCATAAGGTATGTACAAGTAAACTACAAATGGTACAACCGTAACATATTTAGAGCACAATATCCCAGAAAAATGATCTCTAGTGGATGTCTCTAATGGCCAAAATGCATTGATGTAACTAAAAGCACAAACAAAAGCACCAATGACATTAGTAGGAGCAACCGCCCACTGCAGACCATGAAAAGCATGATTATAAAAAACAAAGCAAGCAGCACTGCAGCATGCTCATTAAAACAACTTTATTTAAAACCAAACCAATCAGCACAAGTGCAGTCGTGCTGATTCAGTGACAGGTAAGCACACAGCACATGAATAATCTGCATGGCTTTATTTAGTTTATTAGACAAGCAAAAGCCCATTCAGAAAACAACATCATCCTCAAACAACTGCTGAAATCTGAACAAACACAGGATGACTTCTAGCATTCCACTGAAGTTAACTGTTAGTTATGGAATGACTAACCAGCAGTTAGGATGGTTAAGAGGGTTAAAATAAACATATCATCAGAGCAGTGAATGCCTCTCGCACCTCTTTGAAAGGAAAGTAATCTTTCATACTGTACGTTTCTGGGCAATGAAACCAATGTAGTTAGTGAAATTAAAGCTAACCTGCGCTGATAGCTGGAGGTTCTGTTTAGTGAGGCGGTTCCGTCGCTGTTCCTCAGGTCTTCCTCCCAGCGTCTCCTGGTGTAGGAGCCGCTACGTACCAGACTAGCAGCCGAATCCCTGAGAACCACACGCTACTTATTGTACCTCCGTTTCCAAAGTTCCACTGCTGGTAACTATTATTACTACCAAACTGACTCATCAATTACAATATTGCTTATGGTAGTTAGAAAGAAGAAACTCAAACATCTTTTTTTGAATGAACCTTTTGCTAACCTCATTTGCATAACATTTATCAACTTGTTCTTAAAAAATGAATGTGCGCCAAGTGTGCAATAGCTGCATACGCAACACATACATGCTGCACTTGAGCTTGTGTTCCTCACACAGCAACACACGACACAGAGCAGCTGGAGCTCTCAGCAATGCAGATTATTTCCATTCTTTACCTGTTCTCTTTCTCATCCATATCTGATGTGCTAACATGTCTCTTTGGGATGGTGGGTGCGACGTATGCCAGTCGCGTCTTTTCCTTCTCCTGTTATAAACAAAGCATTTGATCAATTGACGTCAGTCTGGAACTGTTAATAATGAGACTTCTGTTCTACACAAACGTCTAATTATTCATCAAAGATGGAATTCCTGTGGGTGTTACAGGTACATCAACAGCGGCATGTTATGCTGTGTCAAGACTTACACTTTTATTCCATCGTTTTTTAAAACTATGGGATGTGTTGAAATGATTTCCTATGCATATATGCCTTTAGGTGACACCATTATCCTAAGTCACTTACATTCAAGGTACACAGTTAATTAGTTGCATTTCATGGGACTCAAACCCATGATTTTGGCGTTGCTAGCGCCAGGCTCTTCCAACTAAGCAACAGGAACTTCTGTGGTTACTGACACAAAGACTGCTTCAGGTTCAGCAGATCTGAACCTGAAGACATCCTCTACACTACAACTAAATTCCTGCCCACCTTTTCCTTGTCCTTGTTGTCCAGTGAGGACGAGAGACGAGGAGAAGAGGCAGAGCGCATAACTCCAGCAGTGTCTTTCTCTTTCTGTGCCTCTTTAGTTGTGCTGATTTCCGCTAGCGCTCCGTAGCTTCCGGTTTTCCTCAGGCCCAGTCGCCATGACGCAGGAGACTCATCCTTCCTCTCATCCTCTTTAGGTGACAACTTTCCTGCAGGTGTGCTCACCTGAGAAAGACAAACAAAAAATAGAGGAGAAAGGGGTTGAAGACAAGAGCAAGTTTTAGAAGGGCCTCAAGTTTCTGTCACACTCTCCTAGGTTTCAGACAAACTTAATTTCTGGTCTTGGTATCAGATATTACCAACAATTTCTATTCTAAGCCTAAATTCCAACTTCGTAATGTTTTGATGAGAGGAATTTCTGGAGTCCAGAGTGGTTTTGCAAAGTGGCAATATTTTCTAGACAATAGAAAGCAAACACACTGTAAATATGTCAACATGAAGGGTTATTCTGTGCGGGTGAGAGAAACGATGATCCAGGTCAGCAAAAGCAGGGCAAAAATAGAACAGAGGACTGAATGTTAAAATAAACTTCATTCAATAGACACATGGGTTGAGTGACATAACAGTTAACATAACAACAAACTGTTAAATAATATCTTGCTCATCACTGGATTAATATCTAGTAATATCTACATGTTTCCATTTTTTTATGCAGAAAATTATTTTTATAATTTTTTTATATATATTATTTTAATAACTATTATCAGTTCAAACAAGAAAACTAAATAGACCTATCTGTGGATACTGTTTGCATTAAAGCAGTACCTTTTATTAAAACTGTCTGCTGCACACACAATGCTAATGGCACCCTGTGATATTTAGTTTTAAAACAGTCACAGATGCTTTAAAAACAGAATACAGCACACCACCACAGCCACCTCACCATGCAGTGAGCCAGTGACAGGAAGAGGAAATGGACTCTGATTAGGCAGGAGTTATTTGATTGGTTAAGTATGCAGGTAACAAGACAGCAGGAGGACGGGGATGGAATCACAAGACTGAACACACCGAGGTCTCACCATCACTTTTTTGGGCACAAGTGAAATGCCAGTTTTGCGCAAACCTTGACGCCACAGAGCAGGACCGCCTGGCTCCCAGCCAGACATAAGAGCAGTAATGTTATCAGACTAAAGCAATGATGAGCAGAGAGAAAGAAAGATGATTGTGGAGAAATGAGAAAGAAAACAGGAAAAACCCCTGCATGAAAAAATAAGGTAGCAGCAGCAAAGAAAACACACTTCATGATGCACAAGAGATAGAAAGTGACAGCACAGAAAACAGATGCCAAGTCAAAGCAGCCAATCTTGAGTTTAACATGCAGACTGTTGCAAAAACAAAGAATAATGACCTCTGCTGTCACAACTGATACAGTCTTGTTTGATTAATATAAGTCAGTGTATTGTGCATGTATTTTAAAATAAAGGAACACTTTTGGGTGCGTTTTGAAGATGTGTTTTTGGAAAGCGCTTCTATTTAACATTCTATTAAAGCTACACATTCTGTTAGTAAATGTGCTGCCCTTGGTGTTGCTTGTGTCATGCTCTACCAGTTGAGCTAAAGAAAGACAGAAACTACTGGAATAAAGACTTTTCCTCAGAAATTCATTTCCTGTATTTTTTCAAGATGCATTTTTTAGGTACTTGTTTGAGAAATTGTTATTTGTTAAACCCAGTCTACATATATAGTGTGCACAGCACTGGATGAAGCCAAGCTGAAATTACTGAAAGATATCAGATATTGATAAAAACATAAGATACTGTCACCGACAAGTTGTGAACATATTAATTGTGAACCAGCAACATCTAGATATTTTGATGAAATTCTCCTGCTGTCCAGCAGAGGGCAGTGGGCACTTGGTAATATGGTGTAAGGACATTTCCTCTTCACTGCTAGTGTACACACTATCAGAACCAGCTGACTTTTCAGAATATTGAATGCTGCACTGATGTCTCAGAATGTGTAGTAACATTTACAACTTTAAATGTTACTACATTTACAACTGACACGTGAGCTGTGAAGTCTGTTCTAATTTTGTCAACATTCATTTCCTTGCTCACAGAGCCATGCCCACAAGATTTTCAAATGCATGAATTGCAATGAAACAGCATAACCAGTAATAGATTCTGGAATGAATGATATTTCAGAGGAGATATCCTGCTGTAAACTGAAACAGAGTGGTCATGCAGTGGACGTGAGGTACACAGAGGTCAGGAGGAAGGGGGCGTGGACGTGAGGTACACAGAGGTCAGGAGGAAGGGGCGTGGACGTGAGGTACACAGAGGTCAGGAGGAAGGGGCGTGGACGTGAGGTACACAGAGGTCAGGAGGAAGGGGGCGTGGACGTGAGGTACACAGAGGTCAGGAGGAAGGGGCGTGGACGTGAGGTACACAGAGGTCAGGAGGAAGGGGCGTGGACGTGAGGTACACAGAGGTCAGGAGGAAGGGGGCGTGGACGTGAGGTACACAGAGGTCAGGAGGAAGGGGGCGTGGACGTGAGGTACACAGAGGTCAGGAGGAAGGGGGGTGGACGTGAGGTACACAGAGGTCAGGAGGAAGGGGCGTGGACGTGAGGTACACAGAGGTCAGGAGGAAGGGGCGTGGACGTGAGGTACACAGAGGTCAGGAGGAAGGGGCGTGGACGTGAGGTACACAGAGGTCAGGAGGAAGGGGGCGTGGACGTGAGGTACACAGAGGTCAGGAGGAAGGGCGTGGACGTGAGGTACACAGAGGTCAGGAGGAAGGGGTGGACGTGAGGTACACAGAGGTCAGGAGGAAGGGGCGTGGACGTGAGGTACACAGAGGTCAGGAGGAAGGGGGCGTGGACGTGAGGTACACAGAGGTCAGGAGGAAGGGGGCGTGAGGTAGGGGGCACAGAGGTCAGGAGGAAGGGGCGTGGACGTGAGGTACACAGAGGTCAGGAGGAAGGGGCGTGGACGGAGGTACACAGAGGTCAGGAGGAAGGGGGCGTGGACGGAGGTACACAGAGGTCAGGAGGAAGGGGGCGGCTGAGGTACACAGAGGTCAGGAGGAAGGGGGCGTGGACGTGAGGTACACAGAGGTCAGGAGGAAGGGGTGTGGACGTGAGGTACACAGAGGTCAGGAGGAAGGGGCGTGGACGTGAGGTACACAGAGGTCAGGAGGAAGGGGCGTGGACGTGAGGTACACAGAGGTCAGGAGGAAGGGGCGTGGACGTGAGGTACACAGAGGTCAGGAGGAAGGGGGCGTGGACGTGAGGTACACAGAGGTCAGGAGGAAGGGGGCGTGGACGTGAGGTACACAGAGGTCAGGAGGAAGGGGCGTGGACGTGAGGTACACAGAGGTCAGGAGGAAGGGGGCGTGGACGTGAGGTACACAGAGGTCAGGAGGAAGGGGCGTGGACGTGAGGTACACATACCTTTTTGGTAGGTGAGGTTGGGGAGGTCACCTGGTTGGTCGGGGTGGTTGGAGATGTGACGGTGATACTAGCAGGTGCAGGTGTACTGTTGGAATTGCTCATGGGAACAGAAGACTTAGTTTTGTCTGGGAAAAAAACGGTAAGCACATAATCTCAGACATTTTATCAAAATAACCATAAATCTAACAGAGATGGGAATCAGCAGGGACATGGCCACACAATATTCTATGAGTATCAGTGTTGTGATACGATAACACTGTGATTCATTACATTTAGTGTATAGTCACTAAAATATGATATATTGCAATCTTGTACTGAATTTCTCACTTTTTTCATATACTCTGGACTTCTCAGCCGAGTTAATTTAAGTGTGCATTCACCTAATGCATGTTTCCACTTCTCACATTAAATGGTGGTCAGACTCCCTGTCCCCATAAAAATATACTCAAAATCATTTTTGTAATCTTATTTTATATAATTATAATATTGTTTTTCCACCATCCTGAGAATCTACATGTTCTGTGAATGTGTGTGTCAGCACGTGCTTTAAATCAGTGACACACCTGCTTCGTTTTCAGACTCTGAATCTTCCTCATCCTCTTCCTCACTGGAGCAGCTGGACTCATCCTTTTTCCCCTCTCCCTCTTCTTCATCCACTTTCTCTGGCTCCAGAGTCTCAATGCACGGGGCAGTTTTCTCTGGCTCCAGTAGAAGTGTTTCTTTACTACAGCAGAAAGTAAAAATATATCGCACATCACCTCAAACTCCTTGCATACGTTTAACTTTATAAGCAGAAGCATGTTAACAAAACAAATATTTAAAATGTGGGCCCTAAACAATATTATGCATGCAACATACTGCATGTGCTCTAGTGAGCAGTAGCCATTTACCTCTTCAGTGGTTTCACAGACTGATTATTGTCCCCAGTGGTGCTAGTTTCTATTAAAGGAGACTTCTTAACATCCTTCTTTTCACTGAGAAGCTGGAGAAGACAGAATATTTATCAGGTCACGCCTGACAGCCTCCAGAATAAAGCAGAAGTCTGTGAAGCTGATGCTGAATGGCCTTTGAAAGTGAAAGACATTACCAGATTTTGTTTCTTTTGCAGCTCTTCCAAATAACCTAAGATATCTTCATCAGCAACATCAAATGCTGTCTGACCCTGAGAGGAAAAGACATAACCTTACATTAGCATTCAACTTAAACCTGACCAATTCAAGCATTACTGAACAATAACAACACCAAATGCACAGTGAAAACACACCACTTTATTGACCACATCCATATCACACAGGCTCTCCACCAGTATTCGACAGGCCTCTTCTTTGCCCCAGTGTGCAGCGGCATGCAGCGGTGTCCAGCCGTCATAGTCTTTAATATTTACATCATAATTTACTTGGATTAAAAGCCTGCAACCAGTCAGAACAACAGAAATATCACAATGAGATTAGGCAAATTTACAAGTTTGATGCTTTGAAACTGCCTTGAAGATACATTATGAATATTACCAGCACCCCAAAAGTAAGTGTAAACTGTAAAAACACACATTAGTTAACAAAATAACAAATTACTGTTATCCAAAAACTGTTTGTCCAGTCACAATTTGTTGTATTGGTCTGATAGCTGACAGAGCAGGTGTCAGAGTCATTCAACTCTGACACACAAAGACCGCTGACAAAATCAACGTAAACGAGATGTGACCTGGCCCACCCCATCCTGAGCAGTGTTTGCTCAGCTCCTGATAATCTAACAGAGTGAAACAGGTTACACAGTCATGGTTTAAGAAGTTGAATGAAATGAATTTAATACAATGTATGAGATAAACCAAGTAAAGCAGGAAAGCCTCTACATCTGTAGCACCTAACATTCATTTATCGTCTGCAGTTACAAATCTCTCCTACTGCCACAGTAAAGACTAAGAGTGAACGTTTGATCCAGTGGAAAGTAAAGCAATCCCCTGTGAGCTCCAGTGCAACACCATTCTTCTGTAAGACAGAACTTACTTTAAAACCTCACAGTAGCCTTTGGCTGCAGCGACATGCAGCGCGGTCCCCCCAGACTTGGCATGCCGAACGTCATTGATCTGGCCGCTGTTAAGCCACTGTCGCGCATCCCTCAGCATGATCCGCTCCTCCTCTTTCCTGGCCGCCTCAATATCAACACCTGCAGAGAGATGGAGGGAGGGGAGGGATTAGCTTGTATAATTAACATGCCCAAACTGCAAGGTAATGAAGAATAAGACTGCAGAATAACAATAAATGAACGCTCTAATGCATTATGTTTGGCTCGAGTTAACAGTGACCATGGAGAAAAGATCATAGAGTCCTGTAACAGACATAACAGACATTTGCAAAACTAGTATTTTCTCCTGCAAAACTCAACTCGCCAGCCTGACATTAGGTTGTAGCCCAGTAACATTGTTGAGGTATTTAGAGTTTTCAGTGCGTATGATAATTCATTAGAAAAACATTTACACACGACTATACAGATTTTTCATAGAAACCTACAAAAACAAAGAACATATCTCCAACTGTTTTATTTCTATCAAAACGAAAAGATCAAGTTCAGCATTAAAAGGATGAGAATGTGAACTTTCTGTTGAGTGCCAAAACAGAAATATTATCACCTTAAAAATATTCTCTGCATTCTGTGATTCATTTTATTGTTTCAGTCCACACTGGAGCATGGCCAAATGGGTCACTGTGCCTGTAGTTTATATACCCTGACTATACTCATGTACAGATGTATGTACAGACCTGACAGCACTGACACTACACAACACAAGTGAACATGTTTTATAATGCTTAGCAACATCTCCGCTGAACAGAGAAAACAGTGTCGTGCTTGCAAATAAGCAGCAAACCAAACAATATCAATGCTTTTACATGACTCTTGAAAAAAGACTTTTGCCACCTGCAATTAATTGTAAATATCTGAGTTATATCTAACAATATAATAATTAACTGTAAAAGTTTGTGAAGACGTTTGCCAGAATATAGATCAAAAAAACTTTAGATATTACAATGTACAATGATATTACAATGATATTACAATGAAAATGTTTTTAGAACATAATTTTAAACCTACTGAGAGAAACTGAATGGGTATTGTAATGTAAACAATAATCAATCAATTAATCTTAATTTTAAAAGGTAACAATGTATACCTCATGTTCCCTTTTAATTCTACATACAAAAAAAACTGAAAACATTTTAACAAAAAACACTTTCTTGCAGTGAGAAAAATAGCAAATAATGGCAACACTATTTAACCAAAATAACGGACATAAAAGGAGGTATCAGTCTCGGTTTAGCATGAAGAGCAGACCCTGAAGAGCATGAAGAGCAGACCCTGAAAAGCAAAATAGCATGAAGAGCAGACCCTGAAGAGTATGAAGAGCAGACCCTGAAAAGCAAAACAGCATGAAGAGCAGACCCTGAAAGCATGAAGAGCAGACCCTGAAGAGCAGACCCTGAAGAGTAAGAAGAGCTGACCCTGAAAAGCAAAACAGCATGAAGAGCAGACCCTGAAGAGCAGACCCTGAAGAGCAGACCCTGAAGAGCAGACCCTGAAGAGCAGACCCTGAAGAGCAGACCCTGAAGAGCAGACCCTGAAGAGAAGACCCTGAAGAGAAGACCACGCCTTTATACGTTAAAGGTCCAGCTAAACGGCTGGCAGGTGCTGCTGCTGCGGGAAGTGAACCATGACATAAACACAGTGTCAGACTCTGATCAGTTCAGCTGAGAGAAGAGGCCTAAAAAAGACAGCTGGACGCAAGCCAACAGCACATTAGATTACATTAGGTTACAAAAGAGATCTGTCTCTGTAGGAACTCCTGTGTGGATTCCATGACAGAGCCGTATTTGTGCTGCAACTCAGGTGTGATCATGGGAACAATTTACAAGGCAAGACAACAAGGTTTGTCCATTACTCAAGTGAAGTATGAGAGCTTTCTCTGCTCTATAGGGGTAGTTTAGGTGGTCTGGCTCATATGATGGGTCTAGTAAATAGTTTACTTTGTTCTGCGAAAGATTTAAATTTGCTGCTACAAGGGTTAGAAGTCCAGTCAGAGTAGAGTCTAGACATAAGATCTGTTTAACAGCTCTGTGGTTCACGCCAGAGAACCTTCTAAAATCGATCTGCTTTCTTCTGTTTGAAGCAGCAACTGCTGCCTTCACGCTGCCAGCTATCTGCACAGTGACCAAAAGACTTATTTTCAAAGACTTCACTTTCAGAAAAACAAGTAACTTCAGCTTTATTCAAATGAACAGTGACAGCACATGGTGACTGCCAATGGGAATGCAGACAGCAAAGCTCATGATATCCATACAGTGGTCACACAAAAATTCCAAATAACACCCAACAGCAGAGGGAATATCTGACTTGCAGCGGTTACATCACTTTGTGAATGCAGTTTTAGATGCATGCCTGCACTGTCATTCATCAAGCATCAAGTAGCTCTTTATTTGGCTTTGAGCAAAGCACCCCCTTCTTCAACACGGGGGAAAGACTGGGGATGTACTGCAGACTGACTCGAGGGATGTAGAGGACTCAAAATAGTTTGCACACAGATGTCACCTGCGGGTTCAACACAACCAAAAACAGCTTTGCTTTGTCTTCTTAACTTGTTTGAGTGCATTAAACAACAGACAGCTTATAAGCATAATGGCTCTTTTTCTCATCTGAAAGACCAAGCTGCATGTTACAAGACAAACAGGTAGAAGAGCAGTGCTCTCTGAGTGCCTGGAGAACACACTGCCTCTGAAGAAGCCAGAGAAGAACTGACCTCCACAAGAGCACTAAACAACAGCCCAGTGCTTTGACTGGCAGCGACCCGGCTTGAGTTTACGCCAAAAACATTCTCAATCAATCCATATGAGTGCTCTTTTTATATAAGCAGTTTAAACCACCCCCACCACAAATGCCAGTTTTCAGACAGATTATGTCACTGCCTGTGACTCTGGCAGCTGATTTTCTGGAAAGAGCCTTTCCACTGGTTGGGGGAGGGAAAGAGGCACCTTGGTCACCTGATTTCTGTGGAATTGAGCAAAGGCTAAGAGGTTTGAGGGATGACCCCACTGAGAGGGGGTGGAGGGTCTCATCACTGGAGTGTCATGGGAGAAAAGATAATCACATTGGAAGAGGTAAAGGGAGTTACACAACACTCACTGTTACGTAACATCATCTCTGAACTGTGGATAGAGCAGTGTCTTATACTGCAATACATGAGGAGAGAGAAGCAGTAGTTCTGCTCTAATGCAGCACTGGAAAATCACGTCTGACCACCAGAGAAGTCTCTTTGATCGGATAGAAGAGCATGATCTACCTCAGCTGTTCAAACATTCACTAGCCACGTGAAGTCCATGCAGACAGCATCCAACACATGTACCACTGAGTCTTGAAGTCTGCATGGGTTTAAGTCTATCACGCATGCTCAGATGAAAGCTGATGACTGCCTTGGTTTCCATGGGTATGAGCTGAATTGTGAATGCTATACAATACGGTTTTAAACAGTATGGAAGTTGAGGCTAGTGGAAACTCTAAATTGGCCAAACAGCAAATGTTACAGGTTGATGTGGAAAACTGTATATCACTATAATAACTGAATATCAGATAATTAATCAGTTTATCACTATTTATGTGCAACAGTCCAATAATAAAACGTTCTTTAGAAGTGGCTACCAACTGTTCATTTCGGATCATTGACTGATTATTTCTGTATTTTGCAGAGTTGAGTCTTTTCCAAAGACCTAAATATAAACATTACTGCTGAACTGGTAATAGAATAGTTTACAGGGACATTCTGTGTGTCCCTGTAAATACACTGGTCAGGTCATTGTGACACTGATAATCATATTACACGCCAGTGATCAAACTGCAGAAAGCTCATCCCGTCGCCCTCTTGTGTGACCAGACAGCGCATATAACCTCCAGGAAAACAATCGTTTGTGAGCACTGTGTTTTACAGGGTGGCACCAAGGTAAGCATGAGAGGAGAGGATGTGTGTGTGCGATTCACCATTGGGTTGTGATTCACCGTTACGCACATGCATGATGATTGTACAGGATTGTCTGTATATGTCTGTGTTGATAAACGCCTCTTGGTGCAACAGTTGTAGTAGAATGTGTGGAATGCATTTTGTGAAACACCTGGCACTGAATCGCCCAAACACTTAGACCACCGAGTTAGTCGCAAATAAGGAACTTTAAATTCTACAAATCTTTCACACATCTTCACAGTTGTATCAGGTGTTGAAGGTATAGCCTAATTTTAAATACTGCTGGTATTTGAAACAAAGGAAATGTTCAAATCTATCTGTATTCTTACAGCTGTCAAATATAATGTAGATAATTAACACTGCAGGTGCACTCACTGTTCAACAACTGACAGACAACGTTTGTCTTGGAACTTGTTCAGTTGTGTAAGAGAATCATGCTGTAGCAGAATCGTGTAGAGATGCTTCGATCATCAGCCACTCTCGCACCCTCCCCTGAGCCAATGCTGAGTCCCAATTATCTGCTGCTTATACACCGTGCTGAACCAAGAAGATTCAAGCAGCCTCAGGCAGTTAGCACATGTCTGCACAGAGCTTCTCACTACCAGCAGGGCTCTATTTCATCATCTCAAGAATCACAAAGGCAAAAAAAAATAGAACAACCTTTCAATCTAGTTTAGGATCAAAACAATGTGCACCTGTATTATCTAAGGCTCCCCACTATAGCAGGCCATGCTGTGCTGGTCAGTTTATGACTCTGTACACACATGACATCAAGTAAACAGCCGGGTCAAATCCAACAGGTTAGGAGTGGACACAGAGGAAAGGCATTTGTTGTGTTGAGCATGGCAATATTAGTTTTGAATCAGTGCTCCTGCTTGGAGTCCTGCCAAGACTCATGAATATGACGCGAGGACAAGGCAGTAGGGAACTTTAGCATGATGCGTGTATCAGCCCTGATCATCGTAGTGAGGCAATCCGTTTTAAAACGGACTGTCATGTCAAAGCAATGATCTCAGCGATGGAATGAAGTGGACATGACAGTAATCTCTGCACACCCTCTCCAAATCAGTTGTGATTGTCAGGAAAGTTTGAAGAGTCTGTGAAAACTGCTGGCTAGGAAAGGTAGCAGTACCTTGCCGGTTGATCTCGTTTTGCAGAAGCTCCTCCATGGCTTCCTCCTCTGCGATATCCAATGGCGTTTCTCCTTCACTGTTTACCACACCGACATTTGCACCTTGACTGATAAGATACCTGCAAAGACATACAAGAGGTTTGCAAAGTCAACGGGGCAACTGCCACAGTAACTTAGAATGTGTGAACAGACAACTGCTCCACTACCACTACAAGGGAGTTCTTGAAAGGTGAAAAAGCAGAAACTGCAAACAATAATAGCTGTGGTCTCACAGGAATTACTTCACAGAAAACAGAAGTACTTTTAAAAAATTTTTAAAATCTGAAGAGGTCCTCCACGTCGGTTATTGGTTAACATCCTGTAACCATGTCCCAGAGTACACAGGCTTAAATTATGAGAGTGGCAGTTTCTTCTCTGTTTCAGCATTGACCCTGCTGGGTTGAAAACACAGTGACCCGACTAACCTCACTGCTTATTCAAGCACTAGAAATGGAACAGTAATTACAGTCTGTATCTTATATAGTCAAACCAGCTCAATTACAATGTTCTTATGAAGATACAACTGCATGGAATTATTTAGTAAACAACCCACAGATTGACAAACCACCTCCGAATGACTGGCACAGACACTGCATATTATACCAAACTGTTTTAAATGATTTTACCAACAGTTAACAACTATAAAGGCCCTAGAACACACAACTACAGATACAGTGATGCATCCAGTAACCACCTGTGTCTTGTGTGTGACATTACAGAACAGATGCCAGAAAAAAAAGCATATTTTGCACATGGGAGTTGTGACTTAAGACAACTGTAGTTTATGTAAGGAGCCCGTGATCCAGCTATTAATTCCATGTGACTGCTCGAAGTATGAAGCCAAGATCATGTGAACTGACATCGGAAGAATACTGTTTGCTTTACATGCTTGTTCATACTAGTAAGTCTCAGGGATCTTGGAATTAAAAACTAGCTATTTTGACTATAAAAATTAGGCTATGGCATATGACCGCTTTGACATATGACATGTCAATTTGCATAGCTATATTAGGCAGGAGGTTATGCTACTCTGCTTTAGCATTCTGTGTTAAACCGCTGCCCAGATTCTGGAAACATTAGCTCAACCAGCAGATACAAAACGGGTCAGAATACGCAAAAAAATTAGGGCACAGCAAGCAGTTCCCGCTTACTGTTTGCCCCATTTATAAAGACAGCTCGCATGTTCTCTGGAGTGTTGCGTTCTCTACACAGATTTCAACCCTCCTATATAACTCAATTTTAAGAATTCAATATTACAACTCAACGATGCAATAAAATCATCTCCAGTCATACATCATAACCCACATACAGAGTACACAAATTATATAAATAAATAAATATGTTTGTCAATTCTTAACAGAGGAAAAATTACAAAGTTGATTCTTTGAATTAAATAGTGCATCACAGCTATGAGCACGGCAGGTGCTAATCCATCACCGCTAATCCATAAATTTTCTCTGAAGAAAACCTGAGTCACAGTCCCATGGTGCTTACACAGTAAGAACATGACAGATGCCAGCCAGGATTCTCAATCCAAGACAGATGCCAGCACAGCTAAAATTCATCCCATATATGAGCTTCTGATGGGAATTTCCCCATACACCAGAATTACTGTCTGCAAGTATTATTATTATTATTATGAAGTTAAAAGTGAATCTAGTGCTCTTCAGCATTGCTGGTGCCATGAATTCTGACCTCACAGCAAACAGAAATGAACCGTGACTCCAAAACTGTGATATGAACCAAACTGTTACAGTAGTATATCATTACACCCCTACAAAACACAAAGCACTGAAATATTTAATCATACTTTGGCTGAACATTTAGCTATCCAAGCATAATTGGACTTACTCAGCGATGTCCATGTATCCACAGGAGGCAGCAGCATGAAGGGGGATCCAACCCTCGTTGTCAGGCTGGTTGATGCAGGCCCCGTGTTCCACCAGGAAAGTCACCATGTCCACATTATCATCTATGCAGGCCTGGAAACAAGACAACAGCAGTTAGCATCTTAAAGCGAGGTCTAGCTAGCTGTTTAAGGGCTCTGAAAAAATCTGATGTCAGTACTACAAAGTCATAGTCCCATGGTGCTTACCAAGACTTACACAATAAGAACATGACAGACGCCAGCCATGCGGTGCATTATACAGCTTGTTACACTGTACTATTTAATGAGTGAACCAAGATGCCATTTCCTGATCCCACTATCCTCCCAATCCTTCATTAAAAAGCTATGACTTTTCTGGGCAAGAAACTTTGACTAACATTATAAACGTATTATAAAGATATAGAAAGGAATGCTACAAACACATAGAAGACTGTGGCCCGTCAATCCCTGGCTGGAGTAATTTTGCATTTTGTAAAATGTGAGTATTAGTTATCAAACGTTCAGATTAAGAATACAGTCTCACAAACCTATAAAGTAAGATTTAGGCCCAAACATTAATCTTCAGTGAGAAACCAATTTGTCAAAACAAAGAAACATAACATTATCAGGAAACCAAGATCTCCTGAGGGACATTGTAAGTGCTGTAATTAAAACATGTCACAACTCAATGAGACAAAAGACCTTAGAAAAACTCACAGATAGAACGCCACAAAGCCATTGTACAGCTGACAGTAAAATGAACAAATAAACTGTTACTGACTAAAATACACTAGTTTTACCTCAATGCACAAATCCTTTTACTTATTGTCTTTAATTCTTCAACCACACAGCTGGCAGAGATCATATTAACTGCCTAATTCTCTTATATTTAGGGGCCGTTTCAGTGTCCATCATTACAAGACTCAAACACTTCAACTTAACTCACAACCCTGAGTAGCTTTCAGCTGTCCCCAGTTCTCCATGTGCTCACTTCTGAACGTCTGCCCATAAATCTCCTGCTCCTACTACTGGTTGCTATGACAACATCATAGACAAAGGGGAAAAACACACAAACCAGCCTCACGTTTGGGGCACACGACTATCTGGTTGAAATCCTTGCCCAAGTTTGGACTGTTTATGGTACCACAGCAGAAATGTGTGGGCCTCTTATCAAGGCCTGTCAAACTAGTGGTAGAGGAAATTAGAACTGTCCAAACAGCTAACTTTACGTCTTTCTGAAGAACTTTTACAAGTTTGCAAAGCAAAGCACTATCCTGCAAGTCCCACACAGTGGCTGTTGACCAGCTGAATTGGTGACTCTGAATTGGTGAATAGGTTGAAGATTATGGCTCTGATTGGTTTTCAACTTAACAATTATTTTTTTGCCTTAATTACCAATGTTACCACTATAGTTCTTTGTTAATTTCAGAGAACTAAAGATGTGTACGTAGTAAAGTAATGATGTGTGGTTCAGTGAATAAGTAAGACCGATTCAAACCAATATTTCAAGCTTTAAACTGATTTGTAAGTCTTTATGACTGATTAATGAAAAACAACTAGTTCATTCATTAAAATGCTTTCGATTAGACTACACTGGTCTTTCATTTTATTGTCTGTTTTTCTGTCTGCCAGCTTAGCTTTTGCCTTCATGCCATCATCAATTAGTTACAGTAATTTTTTAAAAATATATCAGTTGAGAATAAGCAGGACAGATACCGCACACAAACTGGCCTACAATTTTGGGCTGGTGTTTAGATTTGTAGCATCTCTTAAAATAAATAATAATTAGCTTAATAGTCAATCACTGATAAAGGCTTAAAAAATGTAGCTAATATCGTGACTCTTTAGGTGCCCGAATAGGAACACCTCTTTTTATTCATTTTAATTCAGGCAAACATGTCCTGCCCAATTCCCTTGAGGCAATCGAGTGTTCCTTCTGCCCTCAAAACACACCATGTTTACTGTAAGCCTAACCCAGCAGTTCCCATAGCCCAACAATGGCAATCCCTTAATGACTGTAATTGTTCAGATCCGACAGGTGTGAGAAGCCGTGACCACGTCAGGGAATGCAAAGCTGGACTCTGAGCTACAAGACGGCGCACAGAAAAGAAAAGTGACTTGGAAGTAAAGGCACTCAGAGAGGGACTTAAAATGAATTTTGTGTACATCCTTCTCCCAACATGACCAAGCACAATGGAAGCTGTCACACACACACACACACACACACACACACACACACACACACACACACACACACACACACACACACACACACACACACACACACACACACACACACACACAAGCTAACCTGACTATTAATGTTAGAATGATAGAAAAATCACAATGGCATTTAGTTTTGGGAACAGGCCTAATAATTCCTGATCTCCAAAAGCCCATGACAAGAGAACCTCCCACCAGCCTGAGAATATCTAGCACCTTCTTGATGGATTTCTAAACACAGCAAACATGCAGAATTTAAAACAGCATTCTCAGATCCCACACTGTTTATGCCTCACATACCACATATAACGGGATTTCTCCTGTCTTGATAAAGGTGCCAAACAAACACAAGTAAGACATCAGCCTGCAACGACTAATGTCATTCCACAAATCCACATCACTGAAGGATCTGATGAGGAAGTGAAGTCTGGAAACAGTACTGTATCCTAATGAAGCCTGATTTTTTTTGCGGGTTGAAAATCTCTTCACATCCTGATAGAAACCACTAAGTAAAGTGATATATTATATAAATATATGGATATATTCTGTGGAAGAATAATCATCCAATCACTGCATTCGGTTAAACTATGGTTCCAGTTTGCCTGTCAAATTCTGTAGGTGGTCATGTATTGGAGGAGGTATGGCTTTGGAGAGCATTCTGAAGAGAGGGTGGGATCTTACACTTTTAAAACTAGCTCGCTATTGCTAGCTTCTCAGAAATTGCCTACCCGACCTTTAATGGCCTCGGTTATTGTCACAAGCACTCATTGATATATATAAACAGGGTTAAAAACTTTTTGGAATGACATCACAGATAATGTGAAGCACACACAAAAATAAAGTTTAAAGTTTAATAAATTAAAGTTATTACAGTATTCAGTTGAATTAAAGGATAACAGGGTGAAAGATGCAGTAACATTATGACTTGTAGGCAGGAATCAGATCCTCACTTAGCGTTTTAATAAAGCACTTCAAGCGTATGTTACTACCAGATGTAAACCCTGATCTGTTGCACCAAACAACGTGATTAAATCACCCAACTCTTAATACCTGCTGTAAACAGAGCCAACGTGTCTACATGCATCATCAATTGAATGTAACGCCCAAGAAATGCCAGTTATGGCATTTCAACTGCAGCAATGCATCATGTCCTGAAGAACAGACAACTGCAGGCCGCGACAAACCCTCCCAGACGCTGAAAGGAAAAGGCTGGTCCATGATCTCTACACCTTCTCATTCACATAATTCAATATAGAAAACACAAACAAGACTGATTATATAGCTCTATCTATAGATTAACTTAATAAAGGCATAATTAAAGTTAAATATGGCTCAGATTAGAGCTGAAACAACACAATGCCTAACATATGCCAACCTAATCCTAAAATAACATGACGAGAGCTCCAGCTGCACTGCTTCTCAGCGCTCTTTTGAAACATGCCACCAATGTGCATGCAGTCATAAAGTCTTGCTCGTTTCCATGGAGTGGAATGGGCTCAGACAGAAAGGCATGAGTTCGGTCACATTGGCCCTTTGTAACTAACATAAATAAACGAAAGAAGGGACTTATTTCAAACGCACCAGGGTTGTACGAGCGGCCCCTAGAGACGGACTTTGCCTGGGAAGATGAAAAGAAAATCTTACAGCTGAAGACGACGGGGGTCCGTCGTCTTTCTGGATTGTCTTGCTTGTGAGTCTGAGCTCTTCAGTTAGGCTTAACCGGTGTGATTCTCATGGCCCCTTATGGTCAAACACTGAGCACATGATTTCAGACCCCACAGAGGTAAAATATCTGAACCAGCTGACTATATGTTTCCATAATATACTCATTTTACATTACAGTGGTCATTATTGAATTACAGTGATAAAATAAATTAATTATGAATAATGAAGTACATAAAACCTCCAAATTCATCATAGTAAGGAGGGTAAAATGTCCTATACACTCATGAAAAAAATGTCACAACGAAAAGGTTTTTACGGATCTAAAAAGTGGCTTTATTTTCTTCATGCAAAACTTATTTTTTGTTGATTTTAGGGTAAAATATGACCCAGACATGTTTGTTATTCTTATTAAGCACCTGTGAATGGGCATAATTACTAAATTAACCAGCAATTTCCAAAAATAATCTTTGAGCTTTAATAGTTGCATTTATCAACCACAACAAGACAAATACAACAAGTGACTGTCCATCACTTGAGGTTCAGAAAAGCATACTGGACTTTCTCCATATTTTTAAAGGAACTCCGGGTAAAGTACAGGCTACCCATGTGCGCATGTGGGTACATCACTGCTTGTGTGTGAAGCAATAGCAGAACTGTGACTTATTATCTAAGCATTTGGATCCAACTATAGTAGCACTTCAAGAGAGGACACTTGAGGACCCCTCCTCCTCACTTCCTCTAGTCGCCCCTGCAGACTCCCAGCTGAAACCTCTGACATTTCTTCCTAATTCTGTGGTTCTCATTCACCATTCCTCTACAGACAAACAACCATCAAATAAGTGTAAAACAGTGTTTTGAAGGGGGCATATTATGGAAGACTGCTCTGGCTCTTATGAAGAAGATCTGAGGTCTCCCTAATACACCAAGTATCATTACATTACAAAATCACAACCATGAGCACATAACTGCCCATATTTACACAACACTTTCCTAATCCAGCAGTGTGACCCACTTTATTACCCACAGCGAGTTCCTTTGCATGCACAATCCACCAGGCACATGCAAGATCATGTAAACATCGTAATCAATTTATGCCCGTTTCTACAACAGCCTACAAAAGATGTTTAAGAAAACCCTAAATGCCACACCTGGAATTTTGTCTGTTTCCCTTAACTCACTTTTCATATAATTAACAAAATGCAGGCAAACATGTTTACATTCAGAGCAAAACTGGGGTATAATCTATTTTATGAATATCCAATAGGTTTTGTCTTAATAGATAATGTCTTAATCAGATAAAAGTACAGTTTAAAATGCACAATGGGTGTGAGAAGGCAAAATATGGTCACTTGATTTTAAGGACCTGACAACCTAAATGAAACCTGTTGCACAAATTAAATATGATTGCCATTTTTGTCCTTTATGAAAATAGAGGCATAACTATTAAACCAAAGACAGATGGCATAACAACAGTCTAATAGAATAATGTTGGGATGAAAAACAAGAGACAGATTACACAGACATGAAGATGTGTGCCATTTTATTGACTGCAAAATGTTTGCAGCTGACAGAGTGATCAGGCCCAGAACCGTCAGGCGATGTGTAAAAACAGTGCCAGTGGTCTTTGCCATTCCCTTTATTAAGTGGCCAAATATGCATCCTTCAAACAGTGTGAAAAAACACTTTAATCCTTAGAATCCTGATGAAGAACAGCCGCTGTAGAGGACAACTCTTCTACAGGGGAGATGATCCAGATTCTGGCAGGACAACAGGTGCTTTTCCAGGTCTTTCATTTTATTTCAACAGTTTTTGCATAATGAGTGAAGCCACACAAACCAGACAGATTAGAGTTCACTGAAGTGAGATGACAGGCAGCCAACGATCCAAAGAAAAGACACTGTCTAATATGAAGTGTCAAGTGAAGGTTTAGCCAAACACAACAATACAGTAATAATATCAGAAGGTATGATCATAATCCACAGAAGCTAGATAAACTCTGTGGTCAACCATATCAGTTTCTGTAAATAAAAAAAAAGGAGTAATAAGTTCACTTTTCACTTTTGCAAGCATACACTCCTGTCAGCCATATGCAAAAGTTCCTGTCATTAAAGCAATTCATTCCAGTACAGCAACTATCCTGTGCAAAACAGAAAATATCCCATAATGCTTTCTTCTTTTATGAGCCAGCAAAAGCTAATGCAATAACAGAAGATAGTAAACAGTTCTAGGTCAGATAACACTGTTTTCTTTACAGGCAAATGTAATTCACTCCCTTATAAAGCAACAGTGACAATGCTACACATCAGTGATCCCTCCCTGGACAGTTCACTTTCTCTCACAGCACCTAGAGAGGCTGCGGTCAGGCCTGATTGGATCATACCACTGGAGAAATTCCCAGATAAGTAACAGTCCACGGCTCCTGGCCAGCCAGAGTCCCGCCTCCACTCGCTACATCAGCACAAGGCCACTTCCACAAAAGGAATTCCTTCTTACAGTGTGTGTACAGTGGGAGAGAAACAGAGAACGTGTGCAACAGAAGGAGAATTGAGTGAAAATGAGATGGTGCAAAAACATCAAATTTCATCAGGTCATACATCACCCTAAAATAAAAAAATCTAATAAAAGGTATGTGGTACAACGAAAATGAAGCCTATTTTGCAGGCTTTTTGCAAAATGTTTCAGCCAATTCTTTTCAGATAAAATTTTACAGTACAACATAATATAAACATAGTATAACAAAGAAATGGCTATGCAACCATCCTTCCTAAAAGACCCTAAAAATAAGGCTTACTTTCCTTAAACAATTTTTTTTTATTTTCCTTTGATTTGGGGTAAAATAAACTGGGCAAAATATATAAACATGATGATTTTGTTTTATAAGATTCACATAGATAGCTGACATTAGACAAGGATAACAGTTACTGCTCTACAGCAGGAGGCCAGGGAGAGAGAGCGAGAGAGAGCGAGAGAGAGCGAGAGAGAGCGAGAGAGAGCGAGAGAGAGCGAGAGAGAGCGAGAGAGAGCGAGAGAGAGCGAGAGAGAGCGAGAGAGAGCGAGAGAGAGCGAGAGAGAGCGAGAGAGAGCGAGAGAGAGCGAGAGAGAGCGAGAGAGAGCGAGCAAGCAAAAGTAAGCTCTGCTTCGCCAGCTGCTGAATACCATATATGGCTCTGGGATTCCCATGGAAAAACCAAAGGCAGGGTAGAGGCAGAGGGAACATGAGGAAGAGACACCCGGCAGCCAAAACAACAGCAGCCGGCATGTGCTTCAGCGAGCTGTGGCCAGAGAGGGGCTGGAGCTACAGCAGCAGGGTGAACAGTACACCTGTATAATGCGGTAGCCTCCCGCTACCCATCCTGCCATTTAGACTACAGCTGAAAAACTGCAGAGCATCTGTAACAGTGCCACATTTCTGTGAAGTATCAAGGGTCCTTCCCACTCTTCCACACTAGAGAACTTGTGATCAATTTACAATTTAGATGAATGAGAATTTAGTACATGAAGATAACAGAGAGAAACGCAGTTCTGAGACTGATGTTCTAAAGATTTCTGGATCTTTAACCATTCTTTTTGTATTTTTGGATGAAGTGACTCCCCCTCCCGGGAGACACTGCATTTGCATGAATTCTGCTCCACTGTCACCAACCATCTTAGCCACTCACGGTTATGTTACTCAAATCCTGTTGAGCATGACTTCAGTTCACTTTTCTGTTTTTTTATGTATACATTTTGTCTGTACTGTTAAACTAAAGTCAGAGTGAAGGTCTTGCAGCATTGTGGACGCAGATGATCTGGTGTGCTCCAGAGAGCTGCTTAATTACAGGTTCCTGAAAGACGAGGGTTAGGAGGCTCAGAAAGTCAACATTGTAACATTGTGACATTGTGACTTCCTCCTCTGACCGAACTACTGCCGATGATAACTATATAGACATGAAAACAGCAACCAAACACAAAGATATTACTGGAGCACCAGCAAAGTGACAGTGTTCTTGTAGCTCAACTGAGCAATGTATATAAAGATTATATAAAATTACCCACACTGCAATGCATCAAAAGATCATCTCAACCTTCATCTGGCCATCAACACAACACTATAGATGCTAAAATGAGACTTGTGCTAGACAAGCGTTTGCAGAGAGTTTGAATGAATCACACATAATCACACACATGACGCATTTTTGTTTGGGCCGAGAGTATACATCTATGTGAGTGTTGATGCTAGCAGGTGTTGAGCTCCAAGGATGGATGAAGGCCACTTGTGAAGCTGTTACAGAAATGAAAAAACTAAACACTTCCTGTTCCTCTCTGACAAAGAGTTTTTCAACAACTTCCCTGACATACCTCCAGCCCACCCCCACCCATTACTATCTGATAACACACCTTAAACCATCTGACGAGCTCTGGAGATGGTCAGAAGCACTGCTGGACCCAAACACCACAAACATGGAAAAATCTGTGACTTGTGTATATAATGTATTTACATTTATAATGTATTTCTCTTAGAGCTGCTTGTGGTTCCTCATCTCCAATCTGTGAAAACAGCAAACAAAAATGTCGACATCTGGTGACCGCAATCTACAAGCTCTTAGCATCTGACTGGATCCATCTGGACAAGAGCACAATTCAATATCACTTCAGCCTGCGTGACGTCACGTGCCCACAAGTGCTGACAGCCACGAATAACTTGCTAAGACACGCTGAAGGATGCTTAAGAGCGTCTGCTTTGAATCAGACAACGATAATGGTGGTAATTAACGACAGGGATTTCATGCCCACTGTTGGAATTATACAATCTATTCATTTCACACATCACTATATTATTAAAGCAAGCATGTGAATAGCTATATTGCATTATCTGTACAGTGCAGTGCCTGCAGTCCCGTCAGGTGTGATTATATTCCATGGCCCAAAGTGCTTCACTGCTCCTCTTAAACAGTTAATACATAAAATCTTTATAAAACTATGAAAAAGTTTTCATAAAATGAAGCACATTCAGTAAGAACCATCATACTACGTATACGCTGGTTCTTGACCATGCAGTTGTTGACAGGTGTCTTTTGCGTAAACAGAATGTGTGCTGTACAGTATGACCTTTTTTATACTGATGCATTTTTCTCCCTAATGTAATAAGAGTGAATTTTGTTCGTGAGTGGGCTGTGAGCAGACTGTTTTCTACAGCTGACGGTTTCTCGCTGTCTGGAGTGAGTGTGGCACTTGTAAAAAATTCCACCACAAACAAAATCATGTTTTGTATGAAGTTGGTGCCTCACTTCCTAAAAAACGTTGAGCTCCTCTATACACACACATTACTGAAATAAATTTCAGGTAGGAAATTCTTTTTCTCCACAGCAGTGGTTTCACACATGCCTTAGAAGTTTTTCCACACATATTGCTTATAAACCTATCCCCACCCTCTTCACATTAAATTGCTTCATCAAAACAAACATTGAATGAATTTGGATAATCCCAACACAGAGCTTCAGCAGATCTAATTCTGAAACACTAAACGTAAGGCTGAACTCAGGCTCACAAACACACTGAACTCAATCCTAAACTACAGTCCTTCACTCTGCTTGGCTGCTCTTGTCTTTCCAATGCAGTTTCAGAACGTGGTGACATTTTGCAGACACATGACAGCCACAAAGGAGGAGTCAGGAAACATTCTTACAGAGATCTGCAGAGTCAATCTACAATGTTAGTAAGTACCGGCAACCAATGGCACCACATCAATGTAATGCCAGAGACGAGAAATGTGACCATCAGCCTGCAAACACTCCAAATGAATCATGTTAACTGAAAGGCCGTTGGGTTTACATGAAGAATGTTGAATACTTTCTCTTGTGCTGTTTCCTAGCAACAGATACTCAGCTAAATTACATTAAGTAGCAATCACTCAAGAAAGACTCTCCCTGTGAAATGGCTCATCGGCACTCATGACTAAGCATTCACAAAAATGTAACTTGCACCAACCAATTAAAAAAACAGTCAAAGAGCAGCAGACACTTGTTGATTGGATAATGTAGCCAACCATGTGTGGGCTACGGGGGTCGGCTTCAGCCTCTGAAACATTCAAGAATTCTTGTGCTTCATTTTACATGAAAACCAGTTTGAACCTGCAACGAGACTCATCTGAAATTGTTCACCTGCTCCACCATATGGTCATCCAAACCAATGGAGAACATGCCAAAATTTGGTGCAAGCTCACAATGATGAAACCTGAGATCAAAGGTACAGTTGCAAAAACACATATTTATGATTTATTGGACAAACTGGTCATAAAACTAGATCCGACTTTCAACTAAGTCACAACATTAGACAAATATAGTCCACTGGAACCAATAGCAGACAAACAATTCATTTTCATGTCTTTCTTGACTATACTGCTCAAGTACAGCATGAGAAAGAATGTGAACCCTGAAATTTAAAAATTTAAAAACTACTCTCATGTCATTCCACAGCCGTAAGACCTTCGTTTATCTTTGGAATAGAAATCATGATATTTTTGATGAAATCCCAGAGCATTGTGATAGACACTGTTAAAATAGTCTGTGTGACACAGAGGTTCAACCTGAATGTTATGAAGCAGTGAGAACACTTTGCACGCAAGGAACAATTGGTTCAACATTTTCTTTTCTTCTTTGTTAGTCTCTGACATGCATTCACAAGAGCACCATGGCACATGTTCAGATCCTGTAACTGCAGATCCGACCTGCACAGATTCAGTAGGAATTTCACATTCTGAATAATGTGACATCATTCACATCATTCAGTTCTGAATATATATTCAGAATATTCTTGGGATGTCTGGTGTGACTCCCTCTGTTAGAGATCAGGACTAACCACTCCAGAAGGTATTATTCATCTACTGAATCCACTTTCCATTTATCTACTTCTTCAACACTGGACAATGATTGCTTACACACTGCAATCAATTAAAGACATGAAAATGTATCGTGTTAGAGTAGAAGAATACTGTTTGTCTACTGTTTCAAACTGAACAGCCCAAAGTTTCCCAGACTTTTTTGTAGCCGTATGAAACTATAACACATTAAAAAGAAGAGGCCATTCTTGGAAATGTATGCTTCTTTGTCTGTGCCAGTTCAATAAGTCAGCAATGTAACCTAAACCAAATCAAAACTGTTAGTATAAGTTACATCACAAAAATGAAATTCTGAAAGCATGGTTTGGCTGTGCAGTCTTCTCTCTCAATCCCACTTCAAGTGATTTTAAAAACGGTGAGGAAGATGAGTCCCATTGCAAGACAACAGATGACACAACGCTGTGGTGCTACATCTACAGAACACACTTCTGTCCTTGATTACAGGTTTCTTTCAAACATCCAACTGAAAATACGTCGACACCGCCTGAATGACAGGGCCAAACCTGCTTATTACAAACTGTTAAACATGAAGTGTTGGTGTGTGGTTTCTCAATCATGTTACATCGCATGCATCTTATTGAAAGTTACATTTCAGCAAGAATTTACAATGGGTTAAAGAGTGTTAGCAGTCCCCTAATAAAAAATACTGAACAACAATGATCAAAACTCCAGATGCTAACCTTTGAACTCTGATGCTATCCCTCTTGATGACTTCATCCCGCTTTCCATAAACAATGAATAAGTGAGTGACATTTCACCACAAACCAATTAACCAATTAACCCACCACAAACCAATTAAAAACATTAATACATTTTTTAAAATAGAAATGCTTTTACTGGACCAGAGAATGTCTAACTGAACCTCCCACACTAGAATCAAACTGAATCCATAAATCATTTCATACCTTTCATACAAACATGTCGAGTCGACAGCCACTGACCTGTCCTCAGCTTTTTACAGTCTCTCGCAATAACAGTAATTTCTCAGTTATGGTAACGGCGAAGCCAATGAACTGACATCAGTTTTTGGCTCACAGTAAAGCAAACCACTGCACAAACCAAGAGAATATGAGGGCCCCACACACTTCATTTATGTCAGGACTGATTTCCATTTGGTCTGTCTTCATAAGCTCGCTGGATACTCAGCACTCGAACACTGACCATCAGAAAGTATGACCTCATCAACCCTTTACATAACCCTGTTTTTTACTTTAGTTACGTAAAATGAAGTTTAAAAAGAATGATGGTCGGTTTCTTTTTGGAAAAATGTTGTAAGGCAACTCGAATTCTTCTGCAAAATACTTGTGTTGTGACTATCAGTGGGATAACATGAGATACAAAAGCATGCATTCTTTCTCCTAATTTCTCCTAATAAAAGAGTTAACTTGGTATTTGCTTTCACTATTATCATAAAATATTCTGAAAGCTTCCTAGTTACTGCAGTCAAATAATATTCAGTTAATATGTGAACTCCACACAAACACTAGTGGTGAACAATATTCAAAACTGAACCGAAAAAGTACAAAACGTGTTGCCCTGACCCAGCCCTGGCCAATGTTGAGGCTGACCTCACTGTACCTTGTCACAGAAGCTTTTCCTTGACATTTGATTAATTAATAATTAGTGCACTAATTGTAAAAGTGCAGAAAGGTGAACATAAAGCTCCCTGTTTCCCAGGCTAATTTATGGTCCATTTAAGCCCAAATTACCTTGTCCTGGTTTTAGATTTTAGGCCATGATAAAATCCATCTGCTGGTTAAGATCAAGGTACATAAAGTATCCCACAATGCTCTCTGTTAAATCTTTTTGTTATGTGTTATGTGTCTTTTTAGGGTCAAATGTGCAGAGTATATTCTGTGGAACTTACAACCATGGTGCAAAATTAACTTGCCAGGCCAGTCTCAGAGTAAACCAACACCTGTCACAAAACCATGAAAAGAACTTTTCATCCACAGTATGTGTGGAATAATCTTTTCAAAGGCATCCTAGACAAATTTTCTATATAAATGTATTTGATTTACATCATGTATTATGTTGCAGTTACTAAGTTACCTGGCAACTTCACTCACCAAGATTATTGTTACTGCCGTTTGTAACTTCATGAGTGTCTGTTTTGGAGCCTGCTGACAACAATGTGTAAGACAGCCAGATGTGTAAACCATGAAGCATGTTCTTCAAAGTCTTCCAGTTTTCAAGGCATAAAAGATTTGAATACAGAAAGCATAAAAGGTTTAAGTGCAGGTGGGTTTTCTTTCTCACACACACTTCCTGAGGATTACAGCAACAGAAGAATCACTGGGCTTTCCATGCTGACTCACATCATGAAATGATGTCCTCTCTAGAACAAAAGTTCACATCATCACAAACAATCCTGAGCAGTGTTTCTTGTACTGTCTACAACAGACATCAGCTCAGACACAGCTGATAATCTTGAGATATGTAGCGCATACTGAGATAATTACACTGTGAGTGATGACAGAGGTGTTAACCTAAAACACGATGATGCCGTTTTACAGCGAGATCAACTCCAGGCTGCTTACAACCATAGATCAACTACAGTTCTAATCTAAGGTGACACCTGGTCTAAAAATCTTTAAGTCTCACCTTGAGCTAAAGTTGAAAATTTGTGCATCATGTTAGTGTGACACGGATGCAGATATTTACAGGACCAAAACTTGCGACAAAATACAGCCTGGCATGTCTACCTTAAAATGACATAGAGAAACAAAGCAAGAACAAACTATTGGCATGACTAAAGAGGTGCTGGGTCTTTTGGTGGGGGATGTATTCTAGGTGACAGCTGAGGAATTTTGGGTCTGCCATGGGTTCCAACAAGAGCCATGACAGGAATGCAAGCACAGCCACAACCCTTCCCTCCCGACACACAACCACCTATCTTATCTTCACCTACCTGCCTTACTTAAACCTACCTAAACCCTGACCTTCATAATGACAACACTGCAGACAAACTCCACCAATGCTGTATATGATACGTCTCAGACATAATAGGCTGAAGTATTGTATCCGGACAAACACCTGTATCTGAATGTGTACATCAAAAATTTGAAAGATACTGCATTTATGAAACACACATCCTAAAAAAAAATGTGAAGAAAGAATCTTGAAGACACCAACACTTCAGGCCCCGGGAGAAATCAGCTGTTTCTCGCCTCTATTGGCATACTGCCTCCACCAAAGCATTCAGCTACCAGATAAATTCAGTAGTTTTCTTTAACCGCAAAAAAAAAAAAAGATGCAGCAAATGTCTTGCTTTGAAAAGGTGAATCTCACAAAAACAGATCCCATTAAAACCCTAAAAAATATTAAGCCTAATTTAGGACCGGTAAGATTTTGGTCGTAATGTGATCGTAATGTGATCAGTTTTATGACAATTCAAACATTTTCCCAAACTGGGATTCCCAACATGACAAGCTAAACTCAAACCTGCACAAAATCACTGCTTTCATGTGTTACGAGCATGTGCGCCATGCACCTTCACATTACGAGTGTAATGATATACAAGTGTCACTGTTCGGTTCATATCACAGTTTTGAAGCCACAGCTGGGTTCAGTTCTGTTCGCTGTGAGATCAGGGTTCATGGCACCAGCAGTGCTGAAGAACACTAGATTCACTTTTAACTTCATAATAATAATAATAATAATAATAATAATAATAATAACAATAATAATAATAAAGACAGTAACTTTAGTGTACGGGGGAATTTCCCCATCAGAAGCTCATATGGGGACTGATGAATTTTGGGGGCTTGTAGGAGTCATTGTAGAAAGATGATAAAAATGATCCCTGCATTTTTTTGGAGGAGCTACTTCACTCAATGTTTTGTGTTATTTTTTGCAATAAATTTAAGCTGATTGTTCTGTCACAACTCACTTGAAGGGCAGAAAACTTTAAAACAATCATCAGCAGCTTGACATAGCAATCTAAATTCAGAAATAAGCATGAACGTGCTAACACAGATCCCTGCACATATGAGAGAACACTGATTTTTATTTAAATGTTCATGAATGTTTGGGGGAATCTGTTTATCTGATTTAATCTGGTTATTAGCAAAAAACTTGTGGGCAAGTAAAAAAGTGTGCATAATACATGCAATTCTGTGCTGAATTACAGGCCCTGGCGTATAATATTTAGGAAACAAATACAGCTCTTATTAGGTGATCAATCTCAAAGTCAGCCTCAACACTGGCCAGGGCTGGGTCAGGGCAGCAGGGGCATTTGGTACGCCATGAGAGTACAGCAGGACACACTGTGGGTGGTGTTCTTCAGTTCGGTTTTGAATATCGTTACACCCCTTTCTGGCATTTCTCTGACACAATCTACAAGATTTCTCATTAAAATCTCAACAAATCAATCTTTACCCCAAGTGAACAAGCAAGTCACCACAAGACCATGCCAGCTTTCTTGACTACAAAGTCGAGCAGTGCAGAATATGGGTTGTGCTAAAGTTAGTGTTCCTGCAGTCGCCTGCAGGCCAGTCTACACCTGATATTTATAACCCTAGCCATACTGCTACAACTTCAACAGAAGCAGCACACCACGTTCCTCCCTGAAAAACAGCAGTGCGTCAAAAGTAAAGTTGCTGGCTGTCACACCAAATCAAAACGGTTGTGCATAAAGACTGCATGGCTCCAATCAGGTCACTATGCCACACTACCACACTCCTAAACTTCAATGCAACTTTTAATGCTGCAATTAAAATGAGTCAGATGTGGAAAGAGTTTTAAAGTGACATCACTTCTGCTTCACAATAACATATGATTGGCAGTTGAGGTGGTGAGAAATAAAAACAATTAAACCTAATTGTGGCACAGTCAAAACATCGCAGCAAGTGAACTGCTCTATGTGGGGGACACAGTTGTCCATTTCCTGCTTTCTAGAGCTAGCGTGTGACATTGCAGTTCAGACACTGCTGGGAGAGCCCAGGGCGACCAAAGCACTGCCTGATCCAATTATTTACAATTTACACAACTTATGACATAAAAACTTTAATACCACAAAAACTACACTCAGACCGCAAATATCCTATACAAACATACAAGTCCAGTTAAAGATTATAAACCAGTGTTAAACCAGATCTCCTTTAACAGATTAATAGAAAGGGAACGGTTGAGAAAAAGCCTATGGGGGTCCAACACTGCTGTGTATTTAAATGGGAAATGATTTTAATAGAGCATTATTTATATATATAGTTAAACAGAGAAACAACTATTCAAGCAAGATATGTGGTGCTGGTTTTAACAGGCTGAAGTATGTAAAGATCTAGCTGTAGCTCAGTGCCAGTGAGTCTATTTCCTTCCTCTGATAGATGGTGGTTAATCTCGTCATGTCAGTAATAACTGCAGCCAGCACTCCCTTGCTGAGCAAATGCATGAGCGCTGGACCAGGCTGGTGGTTCTCAGCTGGTTTTACTTCAGGACCAGATTGTGCATGAGACGCAAGTAACCCAAACACAGGAAACTGAACAAAACTAAATGTTCTTAAAACTTTTAATGTATATCACCATGAAGTGCACAAGCCTGAGCCATAGAATTATTATTAAAGTGTAATTTTATACAGCAATCTCGATGGGATGTAGATCTCTGTAGTATTTAATAAGGTGGTAATAAGATGATAATAAGAATGCAGTTCTATTTATCTTGGTGAGGTCATGAGCTCTTGATGCCTGCATACAGGTGATTATGTAATTACAACATTATGGATTTAATAAAGAAAATTAATTTTTAGAGAGGGAGCATTCCACTGCTGCTAAAATAGCAAATTCCAGGCAATTTCTAGAATCAGACTGTCCTGATCATTTTCTTTTACCATTGGACTGCAAGGTAGCAGCACTTCTGCAAAATGCTCTAAATTAAAAATAATCAAGTTTAACAAGCCAGTCTGTATTGGGCTCTAATATTCAATGAGGATGAAAACAAAGGACTAAAAACAACTAAAGTGTTTTTTTTTCCCTTGAAGTCAAGCCATTTTATTTCTCGTAACTACACACCACTATATGTTATATAGTTGCATTTAGCATCGCTGTCCATCATCTGAACATGCCTGTAACTCATTCTGGGTCACAAACCATCACTTAAAAACTTGCATCTCATTTCGATACATAATCATTAAATGTTATATTAGATGTATGACAGGCAAAGTTTAAAGAGCTAGTAGAAAACACATATAATATATACATAGTATAACTTCAGCATAACTTGATCTGTCCATCTTCAATCCCAATGGACAATCCTGAGACCGCGTTTAAAAACACATCTGAACCATTCGAGATGAACCCACAGCCTGGTGGTCGCATGCCAGAACTCTCTGCTCCCTCACATGTCCACATATATAAACACACACACACACACACACAAACCCAACACAGAAAGAAGCCTGTGCAGTCATGGTTAGAGCTGTATCCAAATTCTTTCCTCCCCCTGCCTGAACACCGGCCCAAAAAAAGGCAAGTGCTTTTAAACCCACGAGCTGGTAAAGGCAACCTCCAGCAGTCACAGCAAACCTGAAGAACTCAATGCAGGGTCATATTAAGATATAATTGTAATGCCAGTATTTCTGATAAAACGCATAACATTTCCGTGGTTTGCTTTATATAAATAATAATATAAACTTCAGGAAGCTTATATAAAGCTTAGGACCTCCAGCATGACCTAATAAAAACAAGCATGGTAAATACACTACTGATTTGATGCCATTTCACTGCATTACTTATAATCTCTAACATCTAGCTGTAAACACATTCAGTCTGTGCTGTCTATGATGCCCAAGAAACAACTGTACTGAAGTGACACTTCTTTCACAGATGTTCACACTAAAAGCAATCACTTCCCGCCTGGACTTTAAATGGTGCACATCCTCACAGTAAAACTTAAGGATTGTGGATTTTAGCAAAATGCGACTTTCTGATTGCGTGTGATGTCATAACACCCATGCGTGACGTCAAATATTGACACACTGAATCGTGATTAGCATGACATAAACTTTCATTGTATTATGTAATACAGCCGTTCTGCCCCGTTTTAACTCCACTGCGCCACATACAAAAGTCCAATATACATTTTTAATAAGACGTGTAAAATCCAGACATATCCACTCTTGCACCGGAGGCGTTTAACTCCCACACAGGAAATATACATTATATTGTCTTTCATTAAAATGACTTTCTGCGAATAAACAAACGAGTCAGTTACGAAACTGTTCATTATAATATATTATGTACAAAATCATACGGGTCGTTACGCGGGTTTGTAACGTTACTTCAATAGCGCTGTGATGGTGGATCGGTCCGATCCGGCTCCGGAGTCGAGCGGCTAACTGGCTAAAGCAGCAGCTAACACATACACACCCGACAACCAGACAGACAGACAGACAGACAGACAGACAGACAGACAGACAGTTCCCTTCCTGCCTTCACACACTCACAAACATACACACAAACATACACTCCACCATCATCGATCTAACGCAACTCGCATTAAACGCAAAAGGGATTCAGTCAGAGCCCGTTTAGCTTCGCGGCTACATGGTTCCGCAGAACGGCCCGATGATGACGATGATGAAGATGATGTCGGACTGAGTAAACACTCCGTCAGCGGGCGATTCTCAGCGCACAACAGCCCGGATCAGCCGCTCTTTACCTGGTGCAGGGCGGTGAGTCCGTCCACATTGGCGTAGTTGATGTCAGCGCCGCGGTCGAGCATCCGCAGCACCTCCTCCGTGTCGCCGCTCGAGCAAGCGGCCAGAAACACGGCGCCATCGTCGAACTTCACCTTCGTCTTCTTCTTCTTGAGTACGGGCGGCTCCAGGTCCGTCTCCGAGCCGATCCAGCGCTTCAGCTGCTCGTTCCGTTTCTGCTTGGCGTCCGCCATCTTCATCCCCTCCGGCCTGGCGCTGTGATCGCTCTCCGGCGGAAGATAATAAACTTTATACAGGCGATATCGCGCCGCGCGCTGGGGCGTGGGAGGGGACCGACGGGAGGGGGAAACGTCAGCGCCGAGATCTCGCGAGAGGACGCGACGTCATCCTCACGGGTGAGTTGAGAGGCGTCACACCGCGCCTCGTCATTTGCGCTTGTGTACATAAGAGGATGTTCTGAGTGGATTTGAACAATTATATTGAAATAAACGCAAACTACATTTAAGTTAAACACTTTCATATGTGTTTGTATTATTCCAACGAAAGTATCAGCAACTTTAGTTTTCTTGTACAACGTCCAAGTATTGTTAGAAACACAAAACTACACAGCATTGTGCGAAGTTATCTGTATGATCTCATACCCGTTTTTGTTTTTATTTATTTATATTTTTTCCATTTATTGTTTGTCAATCATATGCAGTATTTTGTAGTGCAAATTACACAATGATTTGTTAAAATTCACCTACTGAGAAAAACAAATAGTACAAAGTCAAAGTAAGAATGCATACCGTAAAAAAGTCTTTAGCAGTAACGTCATACATGTACAGGCATGTTACCTGAGAAGGTAAGTGTTTTTAGTGGGTATAGTTACCTAATGATTTGGAAAAACACATTAGATGACACAAAAATGCCTTTTTCTGTCACTATATATAAAAAATGGGATTGTCAGGGAATGAAAAATGTTATCACACTTTTAGTAACAGAACTGACACTGAATACTGTACCTCTGCTGTCACTGAGAGTAGCTACAGTATGTGATGGTACTATAGTGCAGTGTTGGTATCATGATACTTACATACTGTGGCACTGAATGGTAACTGTTTTCTTTGTTGTTGGCAAAGGCCCATGCATGTGTGGTTTCTCCAGGTTATGAGAAGCTGGCTAAACTAGCTTTTCTTTTATACTAACTATAATCATCATGAGGAGGTTTATGACATTAGGTGTAGTAAGTGTCATTGTAACTGTCAGGCTAATTGTAGTGGGAAATGATCCAGGTTTGTGTGTCACCACAGATTTGTACAATGATCAGGAGACAAGCATAGAATTTGTGTCTTGTTCATAATGCTACACACTGAATTGATATCATGTCTGAATGATACTTACAGTTCCAGTGCCACAGAAAACCCTTTAACAGCCTGTTGTAAAAATTAAGTCTAAGACTAACTGGTGAAGTTGGACTGTAAGCCTACGAGGGGAATCCAGAAATCATGTTTGTGCTGTATTAAATCCAGACCATCTTTCAGTCATTGTGGACTTTTCAGACAGAAATCTTAGGTTAACGGATTCCAGCACGGTCAGTTCATGAATCAGCTCCTGGATCCTTTGTGTACGTGTATAGATCATTACAGGTGATTAGAAAGTCATCTCTGGGCCAGAAACTGGGGCCAGGAAACATTTTACTGGGAGCCGTTTCCTTAGATGTACAGTGGAAAACAAGATCAACTGATTATTGGAATATTGCAGGCTATCTGTATTTAATATCAGCTCTGTTTAGTGCAATATGCATTCCATCATGAAATTTGACCAAACTCAGATTTGTGAACACAAGGCTTTTGGTCACTTTCTACTTATCTTACTAATGCAGCAGGGGCAAAGTTTTGTATTACATAACAAAATATCTCATTGTTTCCAATAAACTGACCATCAGGGGAATGTGGCAGATTTGAACTAAAACAGGGGAACTGGCCTCTGTGATTGAGCAGGTGGGGAACTTCTGGAACCCATCTGTGGGTACCCACACTGCCAGTCTTTTGTTCTGGTACAAATGTCTGATTCTGAGATTCTGATCCCTGTTCAAATATTTAAGTCCAGTGTTACCATAACAACAATCACTGCTGTATTTGTCTAACAATGATCATATTGCTCCACCGAACTGTCATGTGACACAGTTACATCTGCACTGTAAACATCTGGGTGAATCACCTTACAAATCTGTGGACTGTATTTACATAATGGCTCTGTTAGTCAGCAGTAGCTGGGAGCAGGTGTATTGTTTAACTAGTACTGTGCATGCATCAGATTTGATGATTTACTGGTGGATGGACTCACAAAATGAATCAAACAGCCAAAGTAAGACATTTCAGTAAAACACATTTGTTATATGACCTATATGACCAGTACTGAGGCTTTACTGAATACACAGAAATCTCTCTCTCCAGATCTTACTCTGAATTCTCATTCACAGATGTTGCTGAGCTTTCTCATAATGTGGCTCTAAACCAGAGCGGGTCGGAAAGACAGTCTCATCGTTCTTTGTTTAGCAGTCAGCTGTGTTCTGTACTCACCCCTCTGTCACTTAGTTAAGACTCTGAAACTGTGTCTGGCAGCAGTGTACAATGTTTAACAGTGTATTTGACAGTTTCCTCAAAAGCTGTTGTGGTGATGGTTTGTGTACTGAGGTGGGCTTGTGTTGTGGGGACCACATGACAATGTACTGAGGTTTATTATTAAAGTTCTTTATAGGGCAGGCATCACTGTTATTATTGCTCATACTTAGGGTTAGACACAGAGTTAGTCATGTTTGTTTGAAAGAAATATTGATATAGACAAACAAAAAATGTTGATCAAACAAATTAAAACACAATTTTATGTTCTAAGAATGTTTCCCAAATGTTTCCATTAAGTTAAAGCATTTAAATGTCTGAAATGTACGTTTTTTTAGATGCTATATTAACATTATTGTTTGGTATAAATGCCTTTTTGGCATTTTTTCATTTCTTTAAAATTCCGTAACATTTTTAATATGTTTGACTAACAACCTAAGAATAGAGTTTCTATGCTAACGTTTTTGAAATGTAAATTTTAATAACTAATATTACTGCAGGAAGGTTTTTGATAACTTTGTGAGCGTTAAAGAGAATGATAATCAATGTTCTGAGAATGTTCCTTGTTAGTTGTGATATGCCCCCATTTGGTAGAGTGTACTTCTGGGTTTTAAAAGAGGAAGATCTGAAGAGGTTTTGGGCTCTCTGGAACAGCTTTAGGTGGGTGAGGGGTCTTTAAGCATGTTTTTAAGCATGTGGCAGATGCTTTTACCAAAGCAACTTACAGTTCACTGATATTCAGGGTATACATGTTATCAGTTTGAGTGTTCATGGGAACAGAACCCATGACCTTGGTTTTGTGCTATGCTTTCAGCTACAGGACCCTCATCTTATAATCTCAGAATGACATCCATGTGTTTCTCATGAAGTGCCATAACCCAAGAGTAAGTGACAATTATTATACTATACTAAATAACACATGTAACCAGTGCTTTCCAAAACTTGAATGATGTGTTGTTTCAAATTTAAACATAGGATGTTTTACAGTGAGAAGTTTATACAAACAAAACATCAAGATGCGAAATAACAATATATTATTTTGTATATTTCGACATATTTGCTGTCCTCATCAATATAAAATGAGAACACTACCCAGACTAAACATAAATAAAAAGCCCAACACACTCAGAAATACACAGACAGCTGAACACACAGTTGTGATGTTGAAGCATGTGACCAGTTCCTGATCAGAATGCTAACATAACTGAGAGCTGAACATTCAGTGACAAAGCCAACACATGTAAAACTGAATACACTGATCAGCTGATGTGATGTGTTCAGCTACAGCTGACTGAATGGTTTCCACAGTTGTCTAAAAATATATGAAAGTGCTTTAGTGGTTGAATTCATCTGAATGGGAGGAACCGTATAATGGACAGGGCTTACATCAGAAGTGAACTCTGACCGGTACGACCAGCTTCCCCTTTTATTCGAGCTGCTAGTGTGCTTTTTGATTGTAAATGTAGTGGATAGTTAGTGTTAACAGGGCACGTTTTTATCAAAGAATACATGCAGTTGTGTTAAAAAATGACAGTCATGTTGATGTTGGACTAGAGGGTTAAATATGAGCAGGCTTGCCACAGTGTTACCATCAGCATCTTTGTGTGTATTGTTATTGCACTCAAATCCCTGATAAGATCAAAGGCTGGTTATTTTCATCAGTGTGATAATGAAACTCTCAGGACCAGTTGCGAGTGAGATTGTGTCACTGGAATGCTGGTAACAGGGCATAACAGAAAGAGTGTCTAGATTCACACAGATAAACTTCCTAAATCTGTCACCACTTGACCACTGGTCGTCCAGTCTAGAGTCAGTCTAGCCCCTTCACCAGTTAGTACCAGAGTCCTTCAGATAACAAGTGTTTAATGACGGTTTCTTTTGATGTTACTGAAAATTAAAGTACCTAGAAATATTTCTAGGAAAATTGTACTTTTACAGAACATGTTACTGATGCAAACTAATGATGGTAGGGTGTTGGGATTTGTTGCTATGGAATTGTTTTGCTATTATGAAGGTTTTTAAGTGGTTTTCAGGGAGATCCTATGCAGCTCTCCTTACAGAGCAAACAGTTTGACAGCAAAAAGAATTGAAGCAGAAAAAGGCTTAGACAAGTTATATCACACATTTTCCCAACAAGCTACCAATTGAAGCTTACACCATAAAGCCTGTGTTTCGATGCAGGTAAGGAAACTTCTTGCCCTGCTGGTGGAGGAGAGGTGTGTACTGATAGTATTGTGCTGTATTGTGCCATCAGTTCAAACTGCTATCTCAGAACCAAAATGACCTCAGAGGACAAGAGACTAAATGATCCCCCTCAGACAACAGCTGAGTCTTAACCCAGTCCAGAAATGGGATTCACTTAGCTGCATTATAACCAAAACATAATCTAGTCACGTGGGCTAAAGACTAAACAATCACTTATCCCCATGTCAGTAGTCTTAGTGAGACTTGCAACTTTCCATACACACTTTGCATGAGCACGCAAAGCAGTCGTCTGAAGTGTCCTCCTAACTGGATGAAAAAATGCTAGCAAGGCCTGCTATGCTAAACATACACTGGACATGCAGAGGGATTCAGACACAATGACCAATACATTGTGAGCGTAATGCTCATTCCTGCGTTATTCTCTCAGTATCAAGCCTCAGTATTAAATGCAGGGTAGGTGATCTTTTCCAGAAACACTTTTTGTTATGCTGTTTAAATGTCTCTTCAAATCTTGATAGCAGTGTTTGTAATGTATTTATATAAATATATATCTTCTGTGGAAGCTGCAGGACCATAACATGTTCATCCAATCATAGAATTTGGTTTAAATGCAATGATAGGATGTCCTGCTTGCCTGTCAAACTGTATGTATTCATGTGTTGGAGGAGGCGTGGCTTTGGAGAACGCTCTGAAGGAAAGGTGAGATGTTATGCTTTCAAAGCCAGCTTGCTACTGCTAGCCTCCGAAACTGCCTAGTCTACCTTTAAGGGGTGATAGAGTGACCTTTACATGTCTTTGCCATTAAACTCAATGTATTGCTATTTTGGTAGCTAAATATCTTGACAGTTTAACTAATTTGATCTTAAACTGTTGTCTTGCCATGACAACTGTGTAAATTAGTTTCTACTAATCTCTGCTATAGCACTCTATAACAATGCTGAGTATTGCATCAGTATAAATATATGACAATAAGCTTGCGTAGCTAGCAGAATAGTCTCATACTTGCAGAGATGAGATGATGTTTTGTGTCTAACTCAGCGGGCACACGTTTTTTGAAGGTCACAAAAATAGAAGTGACAGTCGAATACAGACATGGGCAGAATAACCTTGTTTCACTGAGATTTAGACTAAAATAGGACATATCTGGAGGAGAGTGCAGAGAGAGCAGCTAACATTTAAGAGGAAAATGAGCCCTTTTTAAAGCACACTGGAAGCAATAACACTCAGTTTTTTTGTCTGTAGTTGATGGTGCCGTTGACAGCTACATTCTCACTCATGTAGCTCTGCACATTTCTGATGACGAAGCACTTATGCCCACTCATTACCATGGTTACCGTTGCTTGTGCAACCACTTTGAGAGTGCAGTAGGCAAAATGAGAGCTGGGCGAATGATCAGCTTTTCCATTAGCAGTCACTGCTGTATTAACTGATGAAGGTCTTAGACATCATGACTGTGTCATCAGCTTGGGTTGATAAGTGGCAAATTTGCGATGTTCAGGTTTCTCTCATCAAAGAGCTCTTGAGTTTCTTTCATTACTGCTACTTCTCTGAAGAAAAGAACGACACAGCTAATTGGATGTGGCTGCTGAGTGAAAAGCTCTATCCAGCTTCAATCAGTTGAAATCTCGAGGAGCAGTGTGTCCTCAGATTGACTCATTTTGCAGTAGACCAAAGCTATTATGTTGCTTTCAATAAGTCTAAAACACAACACTGAAACTGTTCTTTGCTATTCGTGGCCAGAGTTGATAGTCACTCTCTCTCAGGGCTTCAGAAGTCTGTCAGACACTGTTATGCTGAAAGCCAGACAGAATTTTGGTTTTTTACCTGTTAGATCAACTATATGTCTAATGTACCATGTGTAATGATCCTGAATAAATCCATCCAAGTTGTATATTCACTTACAGAATATACTGTAATTAAATCTTATTTCTTGGTATAAATGAAATCATAAATTGAATCGCCTGCACAGGATCGTGGGATATTGTGGGCAGGAAACATCTATGCTGCCTTAAAAACTGTCCAGATGAAGACATACTCAACAGAATAGAGTTTAATGCAGTCCTGAGAAAGCAGCCAGAAAGCTGACTTCCACAACCAGGTGTCAGACTTTATAACAAACCATCTGACACCAGTTAAATAGTTTAAATCACCTGTTTTACAACCTTTTAACCCTGTAAGATTCCTAACTATAAAATATCCCCAGAAGGGCCACATTACCCGCGGTTAGGTTAATAGGTTAGTCATACCGCATGATTCGATTACAGTACAACAGAGATCTGCAGTTTGGAACAGGAAACAAGTGCATGACTTTGCTGCATGTCTTCCACCTACTCTGACTGCTGACAGAAACAGAATCGACAGACTTCTCATAGTTCACACTAGAGCTGATTTAACCCACTCTCAACACACAGCACTGAGCTTGCTCTTTAACTCAGCAGTGCTCTTTCATTGAATGAATGTTAAATGCTGGTTTATCGATGTGTATTGATGTGGTTTTATTCCTTTTGTTAATGGCAGTTGCTAAGCAGTGAACTTCATTGTCTAACTTGTCCTCCACCGTTTGTGCTGTGAACATGAATGATACATCACATCACACAGAAATGAGGTGTGCTGTCATTTTGTTCAGGCCTTTTCACCTGGTTGTTGACAGATGAAAATCTGCACAGATCTACAGTGATGAGGGACCCGAGCCGAATCTATAGATGAGAACATCACAGAAGAAAAGAAATAATCAACAAACACCCAAAACATATTAGCAAATGCAGAACAGGTGCTAACAACCATATATCATACTGTTTAACAGCACTACAGGCTCCCATGATATGCCTGTTTGGATATTTGGACATGTAACTTTCATCAGACAGTAGAAGCTATGGCAAGGTCAGAATACAGCAAATCATATTCTGGCTATAACAAAATAAATAAAACAAAAAAAACTTGAGCTTATGTGCTATTACTGCTGATACAACTCTACTGCTGGAGCACAGCTAGTCCTGGACTAAACCCATTCCAACCCACCTCAGCTAATGATTTTAACCACAGAGATCAAACCAAGAGGCATATGTCAAGCAAGCCTGACAAAGGTACTTTTAGGACAGAGTTAAAATATAGACACTTGGCTAAACTAGGTCAAGGTTGTCTGTGGTGGAAATGACACAGGCAGTATCTCATATGTGAACCCATATACTGAATGAAACTCAGAAAGGTCACTGAAAATAAAAGTTAAAATAAAATACAGTAATATTACATATAGTGTCTAACAACATGTCGACACAGTTGTGCAGCATGTACAGTGATGCAGGATAGTGAGGCAGACCACATCAGCTTCACTCTCTTCACTCCCATTGGTACTTGCTGCATTGCATCACTGCTCATTTGCATAAAGTAAAACAGTGTCAAATTGCCGGTTGTTGTTATTACTGCCGCATCAAAACTTTATCTCTCATTAAAATGACTGACTGCTACAAATCACTGTAGTAGTGTAAAGGAATAAAAATGTTTAGTCTTGTGTGTGTATGTGTGACATGTTGAGATCTGCTCCTGACTGCAGTCTTGTGTGTGTATGTGTGACATGTTGAGATCTGCTCCTGACTGCAGTCTTGTGTGTGTATGTGTGACATGTTGAGATCTGCTCCTGACTGCAGTCTTGTGTGTGTATGTGTGACATGTTGAGATCTGCTCCTGACTGCAGTCTTGTGTGTGTATGTGTGACATGTTGAGATCTGCTCCTGACTGCAGTCTTGTGTGTGTATGTGACATGTTGAGATCTGCTCCTGACTGCAGTCTTGTGTGTGTATGTGTGACATGTTGAGATCTGCTCCTGACTGCAGTCTTGTGTGTGTATGTGACATGTTGAGATCTGCTCCTGACTGCAGTCTTGTGTGTGTATGTGACATGTTGAGATCTGCTCCTGACTGCAGTCTTGTGTGTGTATGTGACATGTTGAGATCTGCTCCTGACTGCAGTCTTGTGTGTGTATGTGACATGTTGAGATCTGCTCCTGACTGCAGTCTTGTGTGTGTATGTGACATGTTGAGATCTGCTCCTGACTGCAGTCTTGTGTGTGTATGTGTGACATGTTGAGATCTGCTCCTGACTGCAGTCTTGTGTGTGTATGTGTGACATGTTGAGATCTGCTCCTGACTGCAGTCTTGTGTGTGTTGTGTGACATGTTGAGATCTGCTCCTGACTGCAGTCTTGTGTGTGTATGTGTGACATGTTGAGATCTGCTCCTGACTGCAGTCTTGTGTGTGTATGTGACATGTTGAGATCTGCTCCTGACTGCAGTCTTGTGTGTGTATGTGTGACATGTTGAGATCTGCTCCTGACTGCAGTCTTGTGTGTATGTGACATGTTGAGATCTGCTCCTGACTGCAGTCTTGTGTGTGTATGTGTGACATGTTGAGATCTGCTCCTGACTGCAGTCTTGTGTGTGTATGTGTGACATGTTGAGATCTGCTCCTGACTGCAGTCTTGTGTGTGTATGTGTGACATGTTGAGATCTGCTCCTGACTGCAGTCTTGTGTGTGTATGTGACATGTTGAGATCTGCTCCTGACTGCAGTCTTGTGTGTGTATGTGTGACATGTTGAGATCTGCTCCTGACTGCAGTCTTGTGTGTGTATGTGACATGTTGAGATCTGCTCCTGACTGCAGTCTTGTGTGTGTGTGTGACATGTTGAGATCTGCTCCTGACTGCAGTCTTGTGTGTGTATGTACATGTTGAGATCTGCTCCTGACTGCAGTCTTGTGTGTGTATGTGACATGTTGAGATCTGCTCCTGACTGCAGTCTTGTGTGTGTATGTGTGACATGTTGAGATCTGCTCCTGACTGCAGTCTTGTGTGTGTATGTGTGACATGTTGAGATCTGCTCCTGACTGCAGTCTTGTGTGTGTATGTGTGACATGTTGAGATCTGCTCCTGACTGCAGTCTTGTGTGTGTATGTGACATGTTGAGATCTGCTCCTGACTGCAGTCTTGTGTGTGTATGTGTGACATGTTGAGATCTGCTCCTGACTGCAGTCTTGTGTGTGTATGTGTGACATGTTGAGATCTGCTCCTGACTGCAGTCTTGTGTGTGTATGTGACATGTTGAGATCTGCTCCTGACTGCAGTCTTGTGTGTGTATGTGACATGTTGAGATCTGCTCCGACTATTGTGTGTATGTGTGACATGTTGAGATCTGCTCCTGACTGCAGTCTTGTGTGTGTATGTGACATGTTGAGATCTGCTCCTGACTGCAGTCTTGTGTGTGTATGTGACATGTTGAGATCTGCTCCTGACTGCAGTCTTGTGTGTGTGTGTGACATGTTGAGATCTGCTCCTGACTGCAGTCTTGTGTGTGTATGTGACATGTTGAGATCTGCTCCTGACTGCAGTCTTGTGTGTGTATGTGTGACATGTTGAGATCTGCTCCTGACTGCAGTCTTGTGTGTGTATGTGTGACATGTTGAGATCTGCTCCTGACTGCAGTCTTGTGTGTGTATGTGACATGTTGAGATCTGCTCCTGACTGCAGTCTTGTGTGTGTATGTGACATGTTGAGATCTGCTCCTGACTGCAGTCTTGTGTGTGTATGTGACATGTTGAGATCTGCTCCTGACTGCAGTCTTGTGTGTGTATGTGTGACATGTTGAGATCTGCTCCTGACTGCAGTCTTGTGTGTGTATGTGTGACATGTTGAGATCTGCTCCTGACTGCAGTCTTGTGTGTGTATGTGTGACATGTTGAGATCTGCTCCTGACTGCAGTCTTGTGTGTGTATGTGTGACATGTTGAGATCTGCTCCTGACTGCAGTCTTGTGTGTGTATGTGTGACATGTTGAGATCTGCTCCTGACTGCAGTCTTGTGTGTGTATGTGTGACATGTTGAGATCTGCTCCTGACTGCAGTCTTGTGTGTGTATGTGTGACATGTTGAGATCTGCTCCTGACTGCAGTCTTGTGTGTGTATGTGACATGTTGAGATCTGCTCCTGACTGCAGTCTTGTGTGTGTATGTGTGACATGTTGAGATCTGCTCCTGACTGCAGTCTTGTGTGTGTATGTGACATGTTGAGATCTGCTCCTGACTGCAGTCTTGTGTGTGTATGTGTGACATGTTGAGATCTGCTCCTGACTGCAGTCTTGTGTGTGTATGTGTGACATGTTGAGATCTGCTCCTGACTGCAGTCTTGTGTGTGTATTTTACATGTTGAGATCTGCTCCTGACTGCAGTCTTGTGTGTATGTGTGACATGTTGAGATCTGCTCCTGACTGCAGTCTTGTGTGTGTATGTGTGACATGTTGAGATCTGCTCCTGACTGCAGTCTTGTGTGTGTATGTGACATGTTGAGATCTGCTCCTGACTGCAGTCTTGTGTGTGTATGTGACATGTTGAGATCTGCTCCTGACTGCAGTCTTGTGTGTGTATGTGTGACATGTTGAGATCTGCTCCTGACTGCAGTCTTGTGTGTGTATGTGTGACATGTTGAGATCTGCTCCTGACTGCAGTCTTGTGTGTGTATGTGTGACATGTTGAGATCTGCTCCTGACTGCAGTCTTGTGTGTGTATGTGTGACATGTTGAGATCTGCTCCTGACTGCAGTCTTGTGTGTGTATGTGTGACATGTTGAGATCTGCTCCTGACTGCAGTCTTGTGTGTGTATGTGACATGTTGAGATCTGCTCCTGACTGCAGTCTTGTGTGTGTATGTGTGACATGTTGAGATCTGCTCCTGACTGCAGTCTTGTGTGTGTATGTGGACATGTTGAGATCTGCTCCTGACTGCAGTCTTGTGTGTGTATGTGTGACATGTTGAGATCTGCTCCTGACTGCAGTCTTGTGTGTGTATGTGTGACATGTTGAGATCTGCTCCTGACTGCAGTCTTGTGTGTGTATGTGACATGTTGAGATCTGCTCCTGACTGCAGTCTTGTGTGTGTATGTGACATGTTGAGATCTGCTCCTGACTGCAGTCTTGTGTGTGTATGTGTGACATGTTGAGATCTGCTCCTGACTGCAGTCTTGTGTGTGTATGTGACATGTTGAGATCTGCTCCTGACTGCAGTCTTGTGTGTGTGTGTGACATGTTGAGATCTGCTCCTGACTGCAGTCTTGTGTGTGTATGTGACATGTTGAGATCTGCTCCTGACTGCAGTCTTGTGTGTGTATGTGTGACATGTTGAGATCTGCTCCTGACTGCAGTCTTGTGTGTGTATGTGTGACATGTTGAGATCTGCTCCTGACTGCAGTCTTGTGTGTGTATGTGACATGTTGAGATCTGCTCCTGACTGCAGTCTTGTGTGTGTATGTGTGACATGTTGAGATCTGCTCCTGACTGCAGTCTTGTGTGTGTATGTGTGACATGTTGAGATCTGCTCCTGACTGCAGTCTTGTGTGTGTATGTGACATGTTGAGATCTGCTCCTGACTGCAGTCTTGTGTGTGTATGTGTGACATGTTGAGATCTGCTCCTGACTGCAGTCTTGTGTGTGTATGTGACATGTTGAGATCTGCTCCTGACTGCAGTCTTGTGTGTGTATGTGACATGTTGAGATCTGCTCCTGACTGCAGTCTTGTGTGTGTATGTGTGACATGTTGAGATCTGCTCCTGACTGCAGTCTTGTGTGTGTATGTGACATGTTGAGATCTGCTCCTGACTGCAGTCTTGTGTGTGTATGTGACATGTTGAGATCTGCTCCTGACTGCAGTCTTGTGTGTGTATGTGACATGTTGAGATCTGCTCCTGACTGCAGTCTTGTGTGTGTATGTGACATGTTGAGATCTGCTCCTGACTGCAGTCTTGTGTGTGTATGTGACATGTTGAGATCTGCTCCTGACTGCAGTCTTGTGTGTGTATGTGACATGTTGAGATCTGCTCCTGACTGCAGTCTTGTGTGTGTATGTGTGACATGTTGAGATCTGCTCCTGACTGCAGTCTTGTGTGTGTATGTGTGACATGTTGAGATCTGCTCCTGACTGCAGTCTTGTGTGTGTATGTGACATGTTGAGATCTGCTCCTGACTGCAGTCTTGTGTGTGTATGTGACATGTTGAGATCTGCTCCTGACTGCAGTCTTGTGTGTGTATGTGACATGTTGAGATCTGCTCCTGACTGCAGTCTTGTGTGTGTATGTGTGACATGTTGAGATCTGCTCCTGACTGCAGTCTTGTGTGTGTATGTGACATGTTGAGATCTGCTCCTGACTGCAGTCTTGTGTGTGTATGTGACATGTTGAGATCTGCTCCTGACTGCAGTCTTGTGTGTGTATGTGACATGTTGAGATCTGCTCCTGACTGCAGTCTTGTGTGTGTATGTGTGACATGTTGAGATCTGCTCCTGACTGCAGTCTTGTGTGTGTATGTGACATGTTGAGATCTGCTCCTGACTGCAGTCTTGTGTGTGTATGTGACATGTTGAGATCTGCTCCTGACTGCAGTCTTGTGTGTGTATGTGTGACATGTTGAGATCTGCTCCTGACTGCAGTCTTGTGTGTGTATGTGTGACATGTTGAGATCTGCTCCTGACTGCAGTCTTGTGTGTGTATGTGTGACATGTTGAGATCTGCTCCTGACTGCAGTCTTGTGTGTGTATGTGACATGTTGAGATCTGCTCCTGACTGCAGTCTTGTGTGTGTATGTGAATTTGAGATCTGCTCCTGACTGCAGTCTTGTGTGTGTATGTGACATGTTGAGATCTGCTCCTGACTGCAGTCTTGTGTGTGTATGTGACATGTTGAGATCTGCTCCTGACTGCAGTCTTGTGTGTGTATGTGTGACATGTTGAGATCTGCTCCTGACTGCAGTCTTGTGTGTGTATGTGTGACATGTTGAGATCTGCTCCTGACTGCAGTCTTGTGTGTGTATGTACATGTTGAGGTGTGACATGTTGAGATCTGCTCCTGACTGCAGTCTTGTGTGTGTATGTGTGACATGTTGAGATCTGCTCCTGACTGCAGTCTTGTGTGTGTATGTGTGACATGTTGAGATCTGCTCCTGACTGCAGTCTTGTGTGTGTATGTGTGACATGTTGAGATCTGCTCCTGACTGCAGTCTTGTGTGTGTATGTGACATGTTGAGATCTGCTCCTGACTGCAGTCTTGTGTGTGTATGTGTGACATGTTGAGATCTGCTCCTGACTGCAGTCTTGTGTGTTATTGACATGTTGAGATCTGCTCCTGACTGCAGTCTTGTGTGTGTATGTGACATGTTGAGATCTGCTCCTGACTGCAGTCTTGTGTGTGTATGTGACATGTTGAGATCTGCTCCTGACTGCAGTCTTGTGTGTGTATGTGTGACATGTTGAGATCTGCTCCTGACTGCAGTCTTGTGTGTGTATGTGACATGTTGAGATCTGCTCCTGACTGCAGTCTTGTGTGTGTATGTGACATGTTGAGATCTGCTCCTGACTGCAGTCTTGTGTGTGTATGTGACATGTTGAGATCTGCTCCTGACTGCAGTCTTGTGTGTGTATGTGACATGTTGAGATCTGCTCCTGACTGCAGTCTTGTGTGTGTATGTGACATGTTGAGATCTGCTCCTGACTGCAGTCTTGTGTGTGTATGTGTGACATGTTGAGATCTGCTCCTGACTGCAGTCTTGTGTGTGTATGTGTGACATGTTGAGATCTGCTCCTGACTGCAGTCTTGTGTGTGTATGTGACATGTTGAGATCTGCTCCTGACTGCAGTCTTGTGTGTGTATGTGTGACATGTTGAGATCTGCTCCTGACTGCAGTCTTGTGTGTGTATGTGGAGTCGAGCTCTTGTGTGTGTATGTGACATGTTGAGATCTGCTCCTGACTGCAGTCTTGTGTGTGTATGTGACATGTTGAGATCTGCTCCTGACTGCAGTCTTGTGTGTGTATGTGTGACATGTTGAGATCTGCTCCTGACTGCAGTCTTGTGTGTGTATGTGACATGTTGAGATCTGCTCCTGACTGCAGTCTTGTGTGTGTATTGTGACATGTTGAGATCTGCTCCTGACTGCAGTCTTGTGTGTGTATGTGTGACATGTTGAGATCTGCTCCTGACTGCAGTCTTGTGTGTGTATGTGTGACATGTTGAGATCTGCTCCTGACTGCAGTCTTGTGTGTGTATGTGACATGTTGAGATCTGCTCCTGACTGCAGTCTTGTGTGTGTATGTGACATGTTGAGATCTGCTCCTGACTGCAGTCTTGTGTGTGTATGTGACATGTTGAGATCTGCTCCTGACTGCAGTCTTGTGTGTGTATGTGACATGTTGAGATCTGCTCCTGACTGCAGTCTTGTGTGTGTATGTGACATGTTGAGATCTGCTCCTGACTGCAGTCTTGTGTGTGTATGTGACATGTTGAGATCTGCTCCTGACTGCAGTCTTGTGTGTGTATGTGTACATGTTGAGATCTGCTCCTGACTGCAGTCTTGTGTGTGTATGTGACATGTTGAGATCTGCTCCTGACTGCAGTCTTGTGTGTGTATGTGACATGTTGAGATCTGCTCCTGACTGCAGTCTTGTGTGTGTATGTGTGACATGTTGAGATCTGCTCCTGACTGCAGTCTTGTGTGTGTATGTGACATGTTGAGATCTGCTCCTGACTGCAGTCTTGTGTGTGTATGTGTGACATGTTGAGATCTGCTCCTGACTGCAGTCTTGTGTGTGTATGTGTGACATGTTGAGATCTGCTCCTGACTGCAGTCTTGTGTGTGTATGTGACATGTTGAGATCTGCTCCTGACTGCAGTCTTGTGTGTGTATGTGTGACATGTTGAGATCTGCTCCTGACTGCAGTCTTGTGTGTGTATGTGTGACATGTTGAGATCTGCTTGACTGCAGTCTTGTGTGTTATGTGACATGTTGAGATCTGCTCCTGACTGCAGTCTTGTGTGTGTATGTGTGACATGTTGAGATCTGCTCCTGACTGCAGTCTTGTGTGTATGTGTACATGTTGAGATCTGCTCCTGACTGCAGTCTTTGTGTGTATGTGACATTTGAGATCTCTCCTGACTGCAGTCTTGTGTGTGTATGTGTGACATGTTGAGATCTGCTCCTGACTGCAGTCTTGTGTGTGTATGTGACATGTTGAGATCTGCTCCTGACTGCAGTCTTGTGTGTGTATGTGACATGTTGAGATCTCCTCCTGACTGCAGTCTTGTGTGTGTATGTGTGACATGTTGAGATCTGCTCCTGACTGCAATCTTGTGTGTGTATGTGACATGTTGAGATCTGCTCCTGACTGCAGTCTTGTGTGTGTATGTGATATGTTGAGATCTGCTCCTGACTGCAGTCTTGTGTGTGTATGTGATATGTTGAGATCTGCTCCTGACTGCAGTCTTGTGTGTGTATGTGACATGTTGAGATCTGCTCCTGACTGCAGTCTTGTGTGTGTATGTGACATGTTGAGATCTGCTCCTGACTGCAGTCTTGTGTGTGTATGTGTGACATGTTGAGATCTGCTCCTGACTGCAGTCTTGTGTGTGTATGTGTGACATGTTGAGATCTGCTCCTGACTGCAGTCTTGTGTGTGTATGTGTGACATGTTGAGATCTGCTCCTGACTGCAGTCTTGTGTGTGTATGTGTGACATGTTGAGATCTGCTCCTGACTGCAGTCTTGTGTGTGTATGTGTGACATGTTGAGATCTGCTCCTGACTGCAGTCTTGTGTGTGTATGTGTGACATGTTGAGATCTGCTCCTGACTGCAGTCTTGTGTGTGTATGTGTGACATGTTGAGATCTGCTCCTGACTGCAGTCTTGTGTGTGTATGTGACATGTTGAGATCTGCTCCTGACTGCAGTCTTGTGTGTGTATGTGTGACATGTTGAGATCTGCTCCTGACTGCAGTCTTGTGTGTGTATGTGTGACATGTTGAGATCTGCTCCTGACTGCAGTCTTGTGTGTGTATGTGACATGTTGAGATCTGCTCCTGACTGCAGTCTTGTGTGTGTATGTGACATGTTGAGATCTGCTCCTGACTGCAGTCTTGTGTGTGTATGTGTGACATGTTGAGATCTGCTCCTGACTGCAGTCTTGTGTGTATGTGTGACATGTTGAGATCTGCTCCTGACTGCAGTCTTGTGTGTGTATGTGTGACATGTTGAGATCTGCTCCTGACTGCAGTCTTGTGTGTGTATGTGACATGTTGAGATCTGCTCCTGACTGCAGTCTTGTGTGTGTATGTGACATGTTGAGATCTGCTCCTGACTGCAGTCTTGTGTGTGTATGTGACATGTTGAGATCTGCTCCTGACTGCAGTCTTGTGTGTGTATGTGTGACATGTTGAGATCTGCTCCTGACTGCAGTCTTGTGTGTGTATGTGACATGTTGAGATCTGCTCCTGACTGCAGTCTTGTGTGTGTATGTGACATGTTGAGATCTGCTCCTGACTGCAGTCTTGTGTGTGTATGTGTGACATGTTGAGATCTGCTCCTGACTGCAGTCTTGTGTGTGTATGTGTGACATGTTGAGATCTGCTCCTGACTGCAGTCTTGTGTGTGTAATGTGACATGTTGAGATCTGCTCCTGACTGCAGTCTTGTGTGTGTATGTGACATGTTGAGATCTGCTCCTGACTGCAGTCTTGTGTGTGTATGTGACATGTTGAGATCTGCTCCTGACTGCAGTCTTGTGTGTGTATGTGTGACATGTTGAGATCTGCTCCTGACTGCAGTCTTGTGTGTGTATGTGACATGTTGAGATCTGCTCCTGACTGCAGTCTTGTGTGTGTATGTGACATGTTGAGATCTGCTCCTGACTGCAGTCTTGTTTTTTTATGTGACATGTTGAGATCTGCTCCTGACTGCAGTCTTGTGTGTGTATGTGACATGTTGAGATCTGCTCCTGACTGCAGTCTTGTGTGTGTATGTGACATGTTGAGATCTGCTCCTGACTGCAGTCTTGTGTGTGTATGTGACATGTTGAGATCTGCTCCTGACTGCAGTCTTGTGTGTGTATGTGACATGTTGAGATCTGCTCCTGACTGCAGTCTTGTGTGTGTATGTGTGACATGTTGAGATCTGCTCCTGACTGCAGTCTTGTGTGTGTATGTGTGACATGTTGAGATCTGCTCCTGACTGCAGTCTTGTGTGTGTATGTGACATGTTGAGATCTGCTCCTGACTGCAGTCTTGTGTGTGTATGTGACATGTTGAGATCTGCTCCTGACTGCAGTCTTGTGTGTGTATGTGTGACATGTTGAGATCTGCTCCTGACTGCAGTCTTGTGTGTTATGTGTGACATGTTGAGATCTGCTCCTGACTGCAGTCTTGTGTGTGTATGTGTGACATGTTGAGATCTGCTCCTGACTGCAGTCTTGTGTGTGTATGTGACATGTTGAGATCTGCTCCTGACTGCAGTCTTGTGTGTGTATGTGTGACATGTTGAGATCTGCTCCTGACTGCAGTCTTGTGTGTGTATGTGTGACATGTTGAGATCTGCTCCTGACTGCAGTCTTGTGTGTGTATGTGTGACATGTTGAGATCTGCTCCTGACTGCAGTCTTGTGTGTGTATGTGTGACATGTTGAGATCTGCTCCTGACTGCAGTCTTGTGTGTGTTGTGACATGTTGAGATCTGCTCCTACTGCAGTCTTGTGTATGTGACATGTTGAGATCTGCTCCTGACTGCAGTCTTGTGTGTGTATGTGTGACATGTTGAGATCTGCTCCTGACTGCAGTCTTGTGTGTGTATGTGTGACATGTTGAGATCTGCTCCTGACTGCAGTCTTGTGTGTGATGTGTGACATGTTGAGATCTGCTCCTGACTGCGTCTTTATTTTTATGTGACATGTTGAGATCTGCTCCTGACTGCAGTCTTGTGTGTGTATGTGTGACATGTTGAGATCTGCTCCTGACTGCAGTCTTGTGTGTGTATGTGTGACATGTTGAGATCTGCTCCTGACTGCAGTCTTGTGTGTGTATGTGTGACATGTTGAGATCTGCTCTGCTTTCTGACTGCAGTCTTGTGTGTGTATGTGACATGTTGAGATCTGCTCCTGACTGCAGTCTTGTGTGTGTATGTGTGACATGTTGAGATCTGCTCCTGACTGCAGTCTTGTGTGTGTATGTGACATGTTGAGATCTGCTCCTGACTGCAGTCTTGTGTGTGTATGTGACATGTTGAGATCTGCTCCTGACTGCAGTCTTGTGTGTGTATGTGACATGTTGAGATCTGCTCCTGACTGCAGTCTTGTGTGTGTATGTGACATGTTGAGATCTGCTCCTGACTGCAGTCTTGTGTGTGTATGTGTGACATGTTGAGATCTGCTCCTGACTGCAGTCTTGTGTGTGTATGTGTGACATGTTGAGATCTGCTCCTGACTGCAGTCTTGTGTGTATGTGTGACATGTTGAGATCTGCTCCTGACTGCAGTCTTGTGTGTGTATGTGTGACATGTTGAGATCTGCTCCTGACTGCAGTCTTGTGTGTGTATGTGACATGTTGAGATCTGCTCCTGACTGCAGTCTTGTGTGTGTATGTGTGACATGTTGAGATCTGCTCCTGACTGCAGTCTTGTGTGTGTATGTGTGACATGTTGAGATCTGCTCCTGACTGCAGTCTTGTGTGTGTATGTGTGACATGTTGAGATCTGCTCCTGACTGCAGTCTTGTGTGTGTATGTGTGACATGTTGAGATCTGCTCCTGACTGCAGTCTTGTGACATCGGTTTTGTAGCTAGACACAGTTGTTTTTATATGAATGAAATGTGAAATGTCCCAACTAGATGGGCTTCCTGGGGCCTTTGAGGGTCTTTAGATTGGTCTTAACTTATGTTTTGGCCCCAGATGAAGACTCTATACCATGAGGGTCTGATGACAGTGGTTTACTACAACAAGTCTTTCATGAAGTAAAACTTACAAAACCTGTAGGTTAACCAAAGTAATTCAAGCAGTTTTGGATGGTGAGCCTCCATGTTACAGCTGGATGGAAAGAGGAAACTGTGCTTGTGTGGAACACCATGACGGAAAAAAAACGTACATCACTAATAAACACAAACAAACATGACATGAGAAATTAGCCCAAAGAGCAAGCCAATCTAAACATTCAGATGTATTTTAAGATCCTCTGTGACATCATCGCAACAATGTCAAGCGATGGGCAGTGGCTAAAAATAGCAGAAATGTCAAAGCACTGGTACATATATGTCCATGAGTGAAGTCCAGCATTCCAGAGGTAACAGCAGATGGCTAGCAGATTTTGTCCTCTTCACGAGAAACAATAACAGCCTGCACACCCCTCAAACAACAGCATCATAAGGCCCAAGGCACAGCTGCTTCCACAAACACACATGCGTCCTGCAGGCTGTCATGCAGTGAAATGCTGTGGGAGGAGGGTGGACTTTTTCATTGTGTAGCAAAAAGTCAGTCTAAAAATAAATTACACTTATTAATTGTGTTCCTGGTCTCATTGTCTAATGATTTGTTGGTGCATGTTATGCCAAAGAAAAAACATCTGTTTTTTAATCTTTCATCAAAAATTAAGAACTTGATACAGCAGCATGAACCAATGGTGTGAGTTTGGGGCAGGACTATCTGTTGTGGTGGAACAATGGAAGCCATGGGCAATTTTTTTGCAGTTTCATTTGGTAACACTAGTGGTGTATGGCATTTCAGCTTTAAGTAATGATACATCTGTGAAATGTCCTGATTGTGCCGTTTTGTTTTTTGCAGTATGGCAGGAGTAATATTAAAATGTGCACCTGCTGAGGCTGTTCAGTGCTGATGTGTTATATATTGAAATTAATTAATCACATGATTTTACTGAGTACGATCCAAAGCTGCTGAGGAGCCAGAGCGACTGTTAAAGATCGTTGACCGTGTCATCTATTTATATACATTATTAGACACTGTGTGTTTTGTTTTTCTGCACCTCAGCTGACAGACTGCATTTGTACTTTTTGCAGCTCAGCTGTGTGTGTATACGTGTATGTGGTCACAGTTTTTTGTGTGTTTCCTGTACCTCATCTCCAGTAAGTCATCATATCATGTGTTTCTCTCAAGTGCATGATGAGATTCCCAAAACCCACTGAACCTCTCCTCCGAGAAAACAGACGGAGAGAAAGAGGAGAAAAACGACAGTGGACATCATCTGACCTTTTATGGAGAGCTCCTGTGGAGTCTACGAGGAGCTGGTCTAGTTTACACACACACTAACATTACTGATAAAGGGATGTTGTGAAACACCTAAACAGTTGATTTAGATGCACAAAATAGTGACAATTCACAAATGTATTCAAAAAATGAACTGCACAATGTATCTGCACAATTCAGCCCTAAATATTGTGAACATACTGTCATTCACAGGAAATGCTCGAGTCTATCGGAACTGTTTTTTTAAAAGTCTCAGATATCTCTGGGTGTTGCTTCAGTTTGTGGGCTGGTCAGGATGGAAAACAAAGCAGATAAGCAAAGTTTTAAAAGCTTAACTGGACAGCAATAGCTGTATGAAAAGCAACATTTTAAAAAGATTAAATATTTTTACAAATGAAATGACTCCTTTAAAAACAGTTTAAAGTAAAATGCGTCTCTATGCCCCTGTTACATTACATATTTCTCTGCTGTTATTAAGTGTAGGAATGCACATATTCCATATATTGTTCCATTCTGTTTTTTCTGTTTATTTCTTGCACAACTAAATAGAGAAACGAGCAGTGTTAGCACATTTAGTGCAGTACACATAAACCTGATGTCACATGAGTGAGTTCATAAGCTGTAACGGTGGTTTAATTTCTGTGAGTTGGGGGGTGATATGAATCATAATGTTTCCACAGACCACTGCACTGCAGCCCATCAGATAAACTGCACAGCAGTGATTTAACTGAGACCCAACAGAAAGAGGTGATGAGAAACAAGGTGAGGTAACACAGGGGCCAGTTTTCCCATAATGCTCCTTAGCAATATTGAGGCAGTCTGTTAGACTGTTAGTTTAAAGCATGTCAGTGAAGAATTATGTGTTTACATTTGCATTAAAATGGCAAAAATATTACATCACATTATCCTAATATTACGTCTAAAAGTTTTAAGCCCCAAGATCTTTTACTGTAGGCTGTTATCAGATAACTATATTTGTAGAGATTAATGCAATGAAACCAGGTGTTTTGACCATGTTTAATCATGGCTACACAGCTTCAGCATGATTTTGGCCCAACAAGATCTTAAAGACCTGGTATAAGGGACAGCTGCAGCAGACGAACAGCAAAGTGCCAAATGCAAACCAAAAATAACCAAATTAACAAAAGGGATCAGCCTTTGTTATTATGAAAACCCTGTCTGATACTCGATACAAGCATACATCAATATTTACTGCTGCTACGGGACAGCAGAGCTCATATACTGGGCCTTATAGAAAGTTTATTTTGCTCACCATTCAAAAAACATTAGATTTCCAGCAGTGTATACACATCATACACCATGAATGTAATTAGCTAAAAATCAGATGAATTACTAATTGATCAAGCAACATCTGTTCACTCATGTATGTGTAATTTGTGTGATTTGTTTAGGCAAAGTATCATTATTGTTATTGTTCACACTGAGAGTGAGATTTTAAATTTCACATTAAACACATTGTTACTTTCCCAACAATCAGACAGATGATAAAAAAGACCAACTGTAAATATACTTTTGTACAGCTTTCATACAGCACCGGGGATAACTTCATAGCAACGCCCTGGAAACTGGCCACAACACACTGGCATTGTGGTGAGTGTACGCAGGCCGAACATCAGTCACATTTTCTATTGCAGTACAATCAACATCACTGTTACTCGAGAAACTGTTATTATCGGTAACGTCTGACATTTATGTTAATTAAATGAATAAAATGTCCTATTATGTCTTGAAGAGAGAGTCTGTTCAGACAAGCACTGGCAGCACCTGTTGCTTTAAACACTGTTTCTTCTGGCCAACAAATAACAATTCACAATCACTCACACAGTCTCTGAATCTTCTCTCTGGGACATCGCTTTCCTGCTTATTAAGCGATGCCCAAACAGTGCTTCCCTGTTGCCATGCCAACCGCAGTACTGTATCCCCCACCTCCACACTTGGCAGACCTTCAGGCACAGAGAGAAACTTCAATGACGTTTTCTCCTGCTGCAGTACCTATTACGGTCAAACGAGACGGCAAGCCCAGAAAAGCGCCTGGGCGGGCATAAATCTGCACCCATCATCTACTCCAGTGACAGCGAGGGGTCACCGGGTCGCCCCTTCAGGTGATGTGTGATGTGTTTCCATAGCACTGTGCACACAGAGGAAAAGCCCATATATGGCTAGTTCTTTAGTTATTACGTTCTTCTGCCTTTTACTAGGTGACTGCAGGCCTGCAACAGGCGGACTGCACTAGTTCAGTTTTGCAGGTGGTGAGAAATCACCTTTAATGTTGATGTTTTGGAGAATATTCTTCTTGTCCCTGTATGAACTGAGATATATGATGATTGTGCAGAAGAGGCCTGACGTACAGCCTTAAGAACACCATGAGCTTAGCAGTGATGTAAAGGAGTTTGTTGAGAGGCAGTCTGGAGAATGTTTGGAGAATGTTCCGAGTGGCTGCCACACAACAGCGTGTGAGAGGAAATCAGGGACTGAATTCCCACTGGTTATGTTGATAAGAACATACATTGTATTTAGATTTTTAGCACACATGCAATGATAACCATTTCAGAAGATTGTCTAATATGTACATTACTCTCATTTGTTTTAACACTGTCTATTATCTCTTTCACCTCTTTTATTCTAAATCTAATGCAGTTTACTACATCTTTGAGAAACCCGCCCCAAACAGAACGTAAAAACAAACTGTGATTGGTCATTTCACATGTCAGTCAGGTGGTTTAGGCGAGTTTAACCTGCAGAAAGCACCTGATCTTGCTTTAGTTACAGGTCTGACTCTGCAAGGTGAGGTCACTTATTACTTAGTTTGAGCCCTTAACACCACGATGTCACAAATCAATCCAGCGTGTCAAAGCGCATTTCCTGAGGATGCACTGCAGTAAACAAGTAATGCAAATGACCCCCAGAGCTGGCAAGACTCGACAAATGAAAGCTTGATCTGAAAACACACGGTCTGAAATCAATACAGAGACCTAGAGCTTTACTTCATCTCTCAATAAACTCACTGAAGCATGCAGTTGTCCAAAAAGATGATCATTCCAACAGTTGCCCACAAACTGAAATACATTACAGAAGCAGTCTTGTTAAAGACAGTGAGAAAGCAGTGCAGGGGAGACTGAAAACAGCAACTTTCTGAACAGATAATGACACAAAACAGATGCAAAGAAAGACACATGTGGGCAGGCTAATGTAATTTATGCTAACTTTAGTGGAGCAGGTTAGTAGACTGAAATAAATGTGTGTGTGTTCTGATAAGAGGTAATGTTAAGTGGAATATAGTGGGAATATAGTATGAGAGGTGTTTGTCTATACTAGAATGCCACAGTAGGGTTTAGTTCTGGGTGGTTGCTTCAGATTCAAAGTATTAGCGCCTCTCCTCCTCCACATCTGATGTAACATTTATCTCTGTAAAATGCTGGGCGACTCACATGCAAAAGTTTCATACTTAACATTAAAGGTTTATATAGGCTAGTACTTAATGGTTTAGTAGCCTTAGAGAAAAACATGAACTAGATAGTGGTGACCTCATTGTGGATCAGGACTCATCGAGACACTTTAAACCTGGGAGATGTGTGTGATGTTAAAGAAGCCAGATGCCTGTTCAGCGCTCTATAAACAGCTCGAGGTGCTCTGTTAATGTCAGACACAAAGGTAAGTGTCATGCTACTGTGTACAGATTCCCAAGATGCTGTCTGTCTGCATGTGATCAACCAATCCATCTCAGACTCAACAGGGAGGGACGGATCTTCTCTGCTCCTCCCTGCAGTGGGTAAGGATGTCCATACACAGCAATTTCTCATCATCTCATGTACAACTTCTACTGAATTGGCTCACAGGCTAATAATGACGCCTCTGTCAATGTTCTCTATCAAAACCTTCACAACCATCTTCTGATCTTCTGATCAAGCTCATCAGTAGCTCTACTGGACTCTCTGGCTCTGTTTTAACACCTAGAGGGCTGCCTACATAAGCAGCTGCCTTCTACTAACTGAACCTGAGAAGGATCGTGATACTGGACTCACAATCTATTTGATACTAACATACTGTGTAAATTGGTCATTTTGATAAAAAGAGGTTAGGAGCCAGCTCAATTCCGTTTTCTGAAGTGTGCCTGTAACGTTGCTATACAGGCAGCTAGGTTTTGGAACAGGGCCTTACACTGTTTTCTAAAAGACGCTAGCATGTCTAAGTTTGGCTCCGACTGTTTTGGATCATGTACTTCCTTTGTCCCGTGCGAACAGCAGTGCAGTTCTCATGTCCTCACTCAGCAGTAGTGGTGAATCGTTTGCACTCTGTGGTTAAATCTGACCTCAGGTCAGGACTGCCTCGGTCTGAAACACATCATCAACATGAGGAATGAATATTGCATGCAGCTAACAATACAAAACTAGTCCTGTCTTCCCTCTTAATTTTCATTCTTTTTTTATTTAATTTTGCCCTGTGTCTTTGCAGTGTTTCAGTGTCTGCAGTCCTGCATTTGCTCGTTTTGCATTATGTTTTATACCTAGTATCTCATTCATATCTCCATGACAACACATTTCCTCTACATGAAGAATTCTCATTCAGGGTAGCAGGATGCAGTTATCAGACCGGAGCTGAGCTGTATGCAGTGAGGTGGGTTTTAAACATCTGCCATCAGATCTGAATCAGATCAGAGCGAGCGGTGTAAACCTTATCTGATCAGCTGCAATCATGTCTGAATCACACAGCAAATACTTTGAGTGGACGTAGTGATTAAACCCAACAGAACAAATCTGTCTTCTCAACTCTGAATGTGTTTGAGTGTTGACTGATTACTCCTGTCAGCACACTAATGGTTTGTGTTACTTTCTGAATCCTGAACACTAGTCATCTGACTAGATTCCCTCATATTTGCCTAAATTATCTGCATTCTGTTTCATTTGTTGTGGGATTAAAGGAAGCCTGATAAAGAACCCCATACAGCCGGATGTACTGTAGCTTTGGCGCCCTCTTGTGGTTTCACATGCACCATGCTTCCAGCTTCATTTAAAGAGTTTTAGTATATACAAGTTAAAAACTCAAACTGGACATGACTGTGATGTTGCTGCTGTGTACTAAACCAAACAAATATAGACTTAAAAATAACTAAACATACTATTATTTTTCACACTTACATTTACACTTTCACAATTATTGAAGTTATTTTGAGTTATTTGAAAACCATAACACTTCACCAGCACACTAAAAAAGGCGGAAACACTTTTGAAACACTGACTTTGCTTAAAACTTTGTTAAAGACTAAGGTAATAACTAGCCAGCTACAAGTATCCCAGACTAAAATGCATGATAAACTACTTAAATGCATTAAAGCTAAATGTCTGAACTGTTTATCTAAGACCTGTCTGTGAAAGCAGGTTGTGATATAATATTGTATGCTACATACACATACTTCAGTAGGGTCTGATCATAAATGTTTAACAGTATACAAACAAACCCTACTATGTATTAGAATTTAATATCACAGTAAACTAATTCAACAAACCTCTGATGTCAAATGAAAACAATCCCAATAAGAGACTACCAGTCTTTAGGGACAACTGAACCAGCAGTGGCTTAGCACATCATAAATCAGGGATCTTTTAACTAAAACCTTTAAAGCTTCCATTAACAATTTCTACTCTGTTACGTTATGATTTTACATCATTTCAAACAGACATCAATTGATAAATGGTTCCTCATGCTTTTTTTTCAATTGATAAATGGTTCCTCATGAAACAAAGCCATCAAAATTATTCATTCCCAAAATCTTCATCCACAGAAGCTTCTGGAATAGTTTAACAGTGATTGTAAATTAAACCACTGATATATTAAACAAAAAAAAAAACATCATGGGCAAAATATGTTTTCCCCTCAAGTTTTATTACATGGAAATGTACAGAGAGATTTTAACGGTAGGACTTCTGGTAGCGAGCACGGGCTCCAGGTCCACCAAACTTCTTGGACTCGCAGCGACGGGGATCAGCAACCAGCAGGGTCCTGTCGTACTGAATCAAGATATCCTTGATCTCTTTCTTTGAGGCTTCATCTACATCTGAAGAGAGGAAGAACAATGAGACAAATTACTTTAAAGTGAAACAAAACAAATGCAACTATAAAGCAATTATAATGACTGTATTAAATATGACAAGCAGCACATTATACTTACATTTCTGATAATAGGCAACCAGAGCTTTAGAGATGGCCTGACGAATAGCTGTCAGAAACACACAGAGTCAGTTCAGTACTGTTTCAGAATACAGTTTATGCAGGGCACACAAAACAGGAGGAGGGCCAAACTCTTCACTACATACGAAAGCTGCACAATCAAGATGGTGACCTATCAGAAACTCTTTACCAGGAAGACACAATCTAAAGTCAAGGCTGCATTGCCCAATGTTACCGTAAATCTGAGCGACATGTCCACCTCCCTTTACACGAACTCTGATGTCAACACCAGCGAAGCGCTCCTTACCCAGCAGCAGGAGAGGCTCGAGCAGCTGAAACAAAATCACAAGCTGTTACATCTTCACACAAAGTGACGGAGGAAAATGTTTACACATTTACACCATTAGTCCTCTGCTCTAGACATCAAAACAAGTTATTCTCTTCCCCCCAGAAATACACAAGATGTTTCAGAAGCCCACGTGATCAGCATCTCAGTATGACTACAGTTACTACAGCAGAAAGATCAGGCAGTCATCTTACCTTGTACTGCAGGGTGGCAGGCTCGATCATCTCAAGGGGTCTGCCATTGACCTTAATGAGCCCATTTCCCCTCTTACAGTGGGCAACAGCAGTGGCAGTTTTCTGTTGTTACAGAAGAAATACATATTAGTTATGTATTAGTTATGCCTACATCACTGGTGTGTCTTTGTGAACTGAACCACTCTCTTGCCACTTAAAACACAAGCAAAGGGCCGCCGTCAGGTAAGATAAGTGAACAGAATAAGCAACACTAACCAGATCAGATCAGCCCAACCTTTAACAACCACAGCCTGTTCATCAACTGCGTTTATAAATCATACACAACGGCACTCAACACTGACAGTGTATGTACGATCAGCTAAGCACCCAGAGAACTCACAGCACACAAGCCTAAATACTAGAAATGAATACTGTTACACTGCCATAAGAATCGCAATGAAGAGACTCAAGTCATGATGTTAGCCTAGCCACCTAGCTCCAGCTCAGCGCCGCGCTTGAATACTCACTTTACGTCCGAACACCTGGACGGACTGCAGCGGGCCTTTAGCGGGCATGTTCCGACACAGAAGCGAGAAGATCGGCGAGCTCAGATCGCATGTACGACCATTAAATGTGTTTGTGACACACGGGGACACACGGGGACACGGACGCGCCGCCGCGAGCTCGAGCGCCGATCGAAGAGGCCGAACCGGGGCTTCTCACGCGCCAACGCAGGGGCACTGTCGTAAACGCGCGAGGCCGATCGAGGCGCTTTACGACAATTAAGACGTTTTCCACATGACTGCCAGAGGGCGCGCTGGCGCCTCAGAGAATCACTTTCTGCCATATTCATATTCATATTTATATTCACATTCACATTCATATTCATATTTATATTCATATTTATATTCATATTCATATTCATATTTATATTCACATTCACATTCATATTCATATTTATATTCATATTTATATTCATATTCATATTTATATTCATATTCATATTCATATTCATATTTATATTCATATTTATATTCATATTCATATTCATATTCATATTCATATTCATATTCATATTCACATTCACATTCACATTCACATTCGTATTCGTATTCATATTCACATTCACATTCACATTCACATTTACATTTACATTTACATTTACATTTATATTTATATTTATATTCATATTCATATTCATATTTAAGGTAATAAAAAATATATCCTATAAATATTTAAAGGCTGCAATGAATAACGTTTTGGTTACAAATAAACAAAAACAGTTATTGAGCAAGTACATAACAGTTCATTGTTCAGATCTGCTTACATTGTCCGGTTCACAAGGGTAAGTTTATAATAATGTTTTAAACTCAAAATGTCAGCTTTAGTTCAACAAATGCAAAGAAAAGTACGTAAAGCAATCTGCAGTTTTATGTTTCAAACAGAGGTGGCGATAGAGAGGCAAAAGTCACGGATTGCAGCTTTAAGGTATAGTATTATATTTAAGGTAATGTGCCCTAAAGCAATTCAATGCATTTTATTGAGAATCTTTACGTATCATTAAGAGTTATGGTTAGGATTGGGTACTTGAAGGTGTGTGTGAAATAAAATCTTTTCATTATTTTACTATTGCAAAGATGCATCAATGATTGATTACTTGCCTTGTTTACAACGTTTGTTAACTGGCGTATGTAACATATGAAAACATATGTAAAAGAAATGACAAAACTTTTGGCCACCAAAGTAGCATTGAATTGAGCAAAAATATTATTGGTTGCAAATTAAATTTGACTTTATGTTGACCTGTAAATCACTTTCAATAGCCTTTAGGCTACTTAAATATACTGTATAAGAAAACACGGTCTCTCAAGTGATAAGTTAATACTACCCTGCTGGGTTAACCAGCCTAAACTGTTTTGCTAATCTTAGCTAGTTTCTCAGCCGGGTTGGTCTTTTTTACTTGCTTTTTTAGTTTGAATTACTTCTCAGCCTAAACTAAGATGCTGTTTATCCCTAGAAGTTTTTTATTCCAGAAGAAACTGTTTTCTTCAGAAACTTCAATTGTTCTTTTGAGATGACGGTTGTTTCATGTGTAGGTGTTTATTACTGTCCTTAAAGAACAAAGCAAATTGGATCTAACCAGAGACAACAAGAGGATATAAGAGTCTTCAGTGTGAGAAACGGATGCACTTCAGGTACTCAGACCCAACTGGCAACTTATTGAACAAGAAACAGCAAATGAAGGTGCTCAACACCATCCATCCCTCTTGCTGTCTCTTGTTTGCTGTTTTTACTTTTCCATTCTCACCCTGTATTTCCTAATTTCACACCTTATTTATTTCTCCAGTCACTGATTACACAGACTCTGAAGGTGCAGAGTTAGGATTAATTTTGTCATCTCATCTTTCTGCCTTCACCTTAACACCCTCTGTTTGCAGCAGAGCTTTGAAGAGGCTTGTGTTATTTGCATTTCACGCCCTGTTTACTTGCCCACGATACCTTTTGTCTTGTTTATGCTGAGGCGTGCTTGTGAGATGTGTAACAATAAGCAAAGGGTGTTAATTAGAGGAAAAGTGTGTGTGTGTGAGGGGTAGCAGAACAGTAGCAGAGTCAGGCAGATGTTGGGTCTATTGTGGAGGAAATGGAGCTCACTTGGGCGACACGCTGCTGCTTGTTTTGCGATGAGATAATGAGAACTCCTGCCAAACCACTTTTATACCAGCCTGTCACTATCCAGAAAACAAACACTTATCTGGTTCCCTCCCATCACTTCCTCTTTGGCTATAACACACTCCACAGATGTGCAGTGTGATCGTGATGAATCTGAGTTCATCACGATTTGAAAGCTTGTGTAAAATCTTTCCTGCTCTGAGTATAAGATTTGTTCTTGTGCTTCATGGTGGCCTTCAACACATATCTTTGATCCTAATGCATAAATATATACCTAGTTCATATCTAAAACATAAATGGCCGCAAAACAGATCCAGTTTGCTCATTATGGGGCTTGTTATCACCTCTTGTGATCACTGAAGTGTACTGTTGTAAAGTCTGGTTTGATCATTCCTGTTGATGGTAATTGCTTTAGTTCCTCTCAGTGATGAAGCTCGTATCCACCATTTGTATTCAAAAACTTTTACTCAGTTCACTTTCTTCTGTCTAAACCCAAAACCCAGATTCACGTTTACATCTTCATATAATCTTTGATTACATGATACAGGTGAAACGTTTTGGCTTGAGAACATGATGGAGGGGTTAATGCATGAAATACAGGCTTCAGCGTTCCACTTCTGGATTCCCTCATCAATGAATGGAGGTTCATTATTACTAGATAATAGGAAATAGGGAAAGTAGATGTAGGTCCTGTGGAATGATTTTATCCACATATATTCTTGTGTTTGTGATAGATCCCTCTTCAACTGAAATCAACTGTAGCGGGACCAGGAAAGATCTTACTTGAAAATTCAGTTTATCCAGGATGTTATTTGATGAGAAACATTCTTTTTTGTTCCAACATCATTTCTCCTTTCATTCTGCTGCCAGACTCACAGTTTTCCGAATACTTTCCTCTGGAACAACGGTAACTGTGTGAACATGTTTTCTCAGTTGGGTTGTTCTGTATGAACATCATTTCATGGCAGCTTCTTTGTTTTTGGTAAAAAGTGCAAGGTTAGATAAACTTTAACACCAATTCTCACCATCTCACAAATGTGACTTTATTTAAATGTAGACTGAGAGTAAGATCAAGTTATTGAACAAGTGTGAGTTTGTCACGCTCACTGGGGCCAGCACTGACTCATTCTCTATGCATTTAGCCCAGACTTGAACTAAAATGGAATTAGTGCCACTGAACAAATCCTGCTGGACCTTCAAAAACACAACCTATTTCTCACCCTTTCCTCAAGTGTCTTTTTTTTTTTTTTACTTTACTTTCCATGTTTTTCTTTGTTCTTACTTAGAGAAGTTGACTAAGGCAATCATCACTATTTGTAAGTGTTGTCTGTGCATACACCTCGTTTCTAACTCAGCGTGATGCAACAGTTTACCAGAACTAATCAAGCAGTCTGTCCACACTGCACCAGTCACAGCACCAGTCAGAAGATATTTGATGTTTAATGTACAGTTATGTGGAGCAGAATTTTGCATCAAGCCGATTTTCCTCTTGGGGTGCTGTACTGCACAACAGTAATGCTGATTCCTTGTGTCATCCTGTAACTTTATCTTATTAGAATTATTGAAGAGCTTGTTAGACAGTCAATACTTTATATTGTAGATCTTAGACTAGCAAAATCAAGAATTCTGTCTATCCATTCGCTTGTTCTCTTCAGTGTAACCAGGGGCTGGAGTCCATCCCAACATCCCAGGACACAAGCAGAACACACTCCCGATAGATGGCCAGTCCATCGCTGGGCACCAAAACCAAGAATTTGTCCTTACAAATAGCTTCTACTGTGATAGTATTTTTTGTCCATTTCCTCAGAATAAAGATGTTACGTGTCAACTTTTTTTTTACAGTATTTACACTAACATATAGATAACTAATGTAGAATATAGTCACAAAATCCCAGTTATGATTTCATTGTACAACACATTGTGTTTGTAGAGTACATAATTGAAGAGAGATAAAAGATGTTGAACGTTGGCATTGTGAGGAGATTAGCACAATGGAACATGCTAATGTTCAGACAGAACTGGATGTGACTGAGGCCATAACAGAGTGCTCTGCTATAAGAGGAGGTACAGATGGATGAACAGTGTGTGGCTGGGGTTCACAGGAGGTGATCAAAAATAATGACATATCCAGATCTGCTGGCAAAACTGTAATTTTAATGCCTTTGTGCTGGTCATGTCAAGAAGAGTACATGAACCAATCCCTCGCTCCCTTGGGAGTAATTACACCAGAAACCCACACAGAACAGTACAGTCATCGTACACTTACACAGCCAAGGTCAAAAACAAAACCTCAACACGCATACATACATTCCTTCAGTATGGGAGGGGAGCGTGACAATCGGGAAACAACGGCTGTTAGTTACAGAAAATGAATTAGGACTCAGGCTGGGGAGCAGAGAGCGGAGGAGAGGGGTAGAGGAAGTCCTGGGATTATAGGCTGGACTCCAGAGTGAGTAGAGAGGCAACTTTCACTCAGTAAACTACCCAAATTTATAAGACCTCTGGGGCCGCAGTGATACCCCTCTCTGCCTAACACCCCCAGAACTGCTGATTTAAAAATAATCCTAAATCAGCGACTGACAGGCGTCAAATGTACCACAGTTAGGTCAGAGAACTTACCCACTCCAGCTCTGAATTCCAGCTGTGTTTCTCTGGTTGCTATTTGTGAAGTGTGTCTGTATCAGTAGGTTGATTGTGTGACTGTGTGGCACAATTCAAACATTGTTTGTTAAACATCCTGTCCAGCCCCAACACATCAGCCATATGAGCTGGAGGAGGAGAGTGTTTGGGAAACCTGTTTGGGAAAATATACTCATTATTTTAGGTGAAACTGTAGAGGACATTGCTGTTTTGTGAAAATTGATCAAAACACTTTTTTTAAAACAAAACAATATTGATAATTGTCAGTTTTTCATTCTTTTATAAATATTTGTGCAAAAGTTGCCATCATAATGTTCTTGGTGGTTGCCAAGCTGTTTTAATTTCATTTGGTGGTTGCTAATGTGCTGTGATTGGTTGCTAGGGTGTTCCAGACCATTGCTCACTAAAAACAAAATGGCCACCTTCAAGTGTCTGTGGTATCCTGTTTCCTTGGGATAGCTCAGGTGCCTCCACCTATTTATTTCTGTTTGTTTTATGCACCAGACAAAGCTGTTTTGATTACAGTTGTTTACAATCAAGTGTTAAAAAACAGTTAAAGCTCAACTCAACAAGTCAACAGCAATCTTTCACCGTATAACTATTACAGTAAGTAGTAAGTACAATAATATTACTGCATGTACTTACCGTTTGAGGATTGCTTTCATTATAAAATTGATTAGAGCTGGCTTTTTATTTCACTGAACAGTGTCATCATACCGTCAATGTTATGTGTATCTAGTCAGACAAATACATGCAGATTCAAGTGTTCTAAAACTGTCCATCATTTTCCACCCCAGGTTCTGTGAATAGCTGCTGTTGGTCTGATGTACTGCATGCAGTTCCAGATGTGTTCCCGTGTCCACGCTGATCTCTGCTGCTCCCACTAGGCCTCTTTACAGCAAGAGGAAATGCTGTATGCCATGGGGTCACGACCCACTCATTTTGACATATGCGTCAAGTGCAGCCCTGCTACCGGCATTGAAGATTTCCGGTCTGTGCAAGGTGTGGAATGATATTTAGGGAAGGAAATGAAGGAAGGAGAAGAAGAGAGAGACTGAATGAGAATACAAAGTGAGTGAACATCTGTCAGACATCAGCTATGCAATATCATCACACACATGGTACAGGCTCACCTAGCAGAGCCCCAGCTGGCTTTAATGCAGCTTGCCCCATAGAGAGACTACTGTCTGATGCTCTATACAGCAGACCTACATTCACAAAATCAGAGGGGAGAAAACCTCAGATTAAACAGATCTCATATTCTGGAGAAAAGAAGCAGAAATATGAGCCTTAGAGCTTGTGAGGAATACATTCAAATACAAAAACGTTTAGTTTTCAGGATCCAAGCAGAATAAAAATGTTATTTTACAGCCTTGCAAATAAATGAAATATCTAATTCCGGATAAATTATGCATATGACATTGAGAGCTTTCTCTTGTAATTTTATGTGATTTTATTGTAATTTACTGTATAATATACATCATTTAGAAAACAAAACTATCAAGGTGATCAGGGCAGATGAATAATACAGAATGTCATGGCGATTGTTTTGTTAAATATAAACAGTTTGGTAAATAATCAACATAAAATGTTTGTTTGAGTTTTAATAATCAGAGTGTTACAGATAGTCTGAATTTTAATCAGATGAGTGAACGATCAGAGCGTTACAGAAATCTGAATTCTAATCAAATGAGTCTGGCTTTTTCACTCTGGATTTATGCCTTGTCTGCACTGGTATTTGTCCCTCTTTCAACTGTTTTCTGAGGTAAATCCCAATAAATCAGAGTGAGTTAATCTGCTGAGAAACGTGCCCTTGCCCATTGAAGGTCTAACTTTTCCTCCATTGGTTAGAGGGTATGAATCACATGAAAGATCAACACTTCACAATGGCAGGCAAGCAGTTCTTCCATTTCTGAACGCTGCCTTGACTTATTGAGATTCAAGCCTAATGCTTTAGTATGTATTTAGTAATTAATTAATTAGTAAGTAATTTTTCATGTTGTTAAATGCAATCTTAAAAACGTTTTGCTTGGATATGTAGTTTCAGTATGATGTGACAATCATATTAATCACACTTAAAAGTTTTTTTTTCTCTTTTTAATTTGGTGGAATCAGACTACTGCACATCAGACATGAATCTGTTCCTTTCATAAACATTTTGATTTATCATGTTATTAACAATAACGTTACATTAGTATTTTTATTGACTCAATAATCTCTCTTTTCTCTCTCGTTTCACTCAATTCAGGCTCATCTGTCTGTCTGTGAGTGGTAAAGTGATCTGAATGTTGTGCCATTTGTCATGTAATTCAAGTCCCCCAGCCATAATAACAGAGTTCATTGAGACTTCAGACAGACTGACCTGCACGACACAGATTATAATTTATACCTCATCAGCTGTCAGATCGGATCATACATCTCAAATAATAAGACACATACAGAGCTTTTATTTACTTTGACCTGATCCAGAAGATTTGTGGCTGGTTTTCAGAGAACTGAAACAGAATTGAGAAATGAACAGCATCGTTCACATCTTGCATTTTCATAAAGGCAAAATGAATCATTGATCTACGCTTTGAATGAACTGTTAAAAAATTGTGTTCTTGTGTCAAAAAGTTGAGTTCTTGTGCATGCTGTGCTGTTGGCTGCTTTTCCGTTACTGTTTATTAACATAGTTTTGTCGTAAACACAATTTATAATTACAATTAATATAACTTTAAGCATATATCCTAGAAATGTTTTTAAGATCATCTAGAGACCTCTAGAAGTTGGTCACACTTTTCAGGTCATATCACATTAATGAAATGTTACTGTGCATTTGACCTTGTGAGACTTGCTCAGACCATTTGATAGCTAAGGTAGAGTCAGCACGGGGGGCTGTGTGAGGAGAAGTTGACCCCAGAAGTGGGTCAGGGTTCCTGAGACTGACCTCACCAAGACCTGTGTTTGTTTTTATAGGTTTCTGTGTTCTTTTTTGAAATTCAGCCTAAGAATCCTGCCCCCTCCATTCTGTTCTCTACTGAAAGACGCAGTGCCATCCAGACATGATCTGGACAATGTGCCAAGCACTGCAGAGACAGAACATTCACAGCCAGTACCTCAATAAAAATAAATGGCATACCATCAGCTTGTGGTCAGTATATTGAACAGAAATAGATAGCTTGGCATGATCTTTCTTTTCAATGATCTGGCCCTCCTTCGCCCTCGTTTTGGAAGATTTTGGTATATTTAACAGGCTGTAACAAAGCTACGCTTTCTGCTCTTGCCCTTTTGGGTCATCCCTGAAGCCCCAGTGCCCTGTTACCCTCAGGAGGCTGATTGTGAACCCTTCTGATGGGTTTCACAGTGGTTACAAGGTTCAAAGAATCCTACCCAACAACCACCACTTCATCCTTTCATCATCTGTATTTACACATGATGTATGAACTGTGAAATGACCCACGTTTCTGTTGGCAACTCTCTGGAAAGGAGGCTAAAAGCATTTTTTCACAGTCAGTTGTCTGGCAGTTGATGCAACATGCCTGAAACTTTCAGAGCTAAAATAAAAACGGAGAGGATTCTGGCCTCAAACATTCATGCAGTTCTTGTCAGCTTTATGTCAGATCATTACACTTCACAGTAAGATGTGGTTGGACAGTTGGAGCAGTTTATTTCTTTGTGTTTTAGGGACATTTGTTGATGTGTTGATGAAGTTGACCATCTACTCATGGCCTATCTCCAATGGTGTGAAGCACTTGACAAGATGGGTAAAGCCATAGGGATGTTCCCTCCTTTGTGTTCTTCAGTGAATACATGTCTATGTCAGTATTCTTTAGTCTGAGATCTTAGAGTAATCTCCTGGAATTTTCACACAATAAAACCCATAAGTTTTACTGGTCTTGTAAAACTTTCAATGTAATGAATGAACAGGATGCCTCAAACATGGCATAATTCCTCGACTACTCATGACTTTCCTATGCACAACACAGTCAATTTAAGCATCATTATACATCAGAAACAAGGTTTTAACCTTGTATCAAATTTGAGCGCTTGCCTTTCAGGATAATTACAGGGTCACAGGGAAAGTGGTTTGGGTGTGAGCTCTTAGTGCTGGAGGACATGATGATGATTGGGAAGATGATCATACAGTGTCACACTGTTTGTGGGATGTATATAAAACACTGTGGACCCTTCAGCTTGTTTTTGCTGTTTGTGACCCGTTCTCAGACACACAGATTTTTGGGTTTGTAAATTCTGAAGAAATCACTGTCAGCTCATAGGAAATATAAGTGAGATCATCACAGGATATCTCTACTTTTTGGGAATCTCTATATGCTTAAGAGATGTTTATGAAATGGTAAATTAGTGTAAATGCATGAGGTGAATGAGCTAAATACCCTAGACATATGAACGGAAGCAATACAAGCTTTGTGTGTGTTTTGTTCCCCATCTGTTCCCGTACACTAAATGAAGAGGGTCACTGGTGATGTGAGGAGGGCCGACCTGTCCTCACCGAGACTCTTCACCTCCATTACACAGTGTGAAAGAACAAATTAACCAGTGTCCCTCCAAATGACACCCAAACCCTCCACAAGTATGAAAGAAAAACTCTTTACTTCAGACCAAAAACTCTGTGTGGTCTGATCATTGAGCACTGGAGCTTCCATATGGTATGAATAACGCATACCAGTTTGAGACAGTGATGCCAATAATATAAACTCACTCACTTTTTCCTTATTCTGAGAGACATATTATATGTTCTTATAAATATAGAGGGACCCCAAGAAGTATTATTTACAGAAATAAATTTGTTTGGTTTAAACAAGATATAACAATAGGTCTAATGTTTCTGTTGACTAGTTTCTGGATGTGTTAATGGACTTGTCTGATGTTGATGTGATGAACTACACCTGTGTTACTCTGCCAGGGCGTCTGTGTGAACTGGACGGGAGCTCACATCATACATCCACTAAAAATGACCTTGGGACCAGCTGGTTGAAAGTAATCACCAAAATGGCTTAGAAAAGTGAAGTTAGTTCTGAGATGAGGTAATATTGTGTATATAGGAAAGTGTGTATATAGGAAAGTGAGTTGTTCATAAGATTGGATGAAATAGAGGGGCTGTGGTGGGTGAATGGGGGGCTGCTCAGATTCCGGGGCCTCGCTACCGTTACATACATAAATCAGCAGAGCGTGACTAAATCCCGGGTAACAGGAGCCGGAGCTGTGGTCCCCCCGGACCCCGCAGTGCACATCAGTGTGTGAGCACACTGAACCCTCAGGCATGGACCCGCTCCCAGAGAACAAACACTCACTGACACCAGTACCCAGACTCAGATAAAGCCATTAAAGTCATTAGAGACAGACATCACCTGAAATCTGCACTAGAGACCCACTGTGAGGTCCAATGATGGATGGGAGATTGAGAGCCAAAGACACATCACAAGGAAAGGCAAACATCTCTGTTCACTGACTTCTCAGTAATATACAGCTCAGTCATATTATAGCTGACTAATAGCTCAGTCATCATCAAATGTCATAAACGATTAAGCATTGGAGTTTTCATTTTTTACAATTTTTAAAGTATAGCTAAAGCTAGTATCACTAAAGCTTTTATTTATGGTTAGGGATTTATTCAGACTAACACAAAATAATCCTATACAGTTTCTTTGCAGGAGAGATACAAGCCAAATCTATAGGGAGCAGAATACAGTTGAGACTTGGCCACAATGAGCAATGTGCTAAAAACCACCCAGAACACTCTATCAACACACTGAAAACCCCCAGAAAACCTTAGCAACTTCCTAGTCCAGCGACACCCTAGCAACCACACAGCTCACATCTACTCAAAACATCTGCATAGCAATGCCCTGGCATTCAGTCCAACCACTCTAGCAACTGCATTTAAAACCATTCAGAACAACACATGAACAAGCACTAGTGTTGTGGATATCCTCATCTCTTTTAGTCTGATTTTTCATTCCAGAGGTAATCAATTTATCAATCAATATTTATATTCTCAGATGGTATTATAGTCTAGATTCATCCCACACAATGACTGCTGTCACATAATACCTCATACCACTAAACCACACAGTATCAACACAAGCTTTACTGCGTCTAAGCAGGTGGACTTGACCACCAGGAAACTGAGAGTGTGACGGTCTAATTGTTGTCTGTGTGTGTATATGTGTCCGCTTGTGTTAGGACAAACAGCTGATTCCCCGAGTTCTCAGTGTGTCTGTTGTTTGTTTTCAGTGTTGTTTACCACCCTTGTAAACCACCCTTGTACATGTAAGAGGTCCAGCAACGCCTGCCATCAGAGAGAAATTCACAGAATGTGGGCTGTAGTTGGCACTGACAGAAACTCATCCCTCTCACACCCCTTAACTACCACTCTTCCCAAACACACACACACACCATCCAGTCCATACTCTAGCTTTACACACTAATGTTAAACTCTCATTCAAGTAAAACCTGTTGAGAATAATTCACAAATTGTCAAGATAAAGAAGCCCTGGATACTTTGACAGCTGTAGATTCCAAAACCTTAAATGACTGAACATAAAGAGGATCTATATAGAACAGAACAGAAGAGAACAGAAGAGAACAGAAGAGAACAGAATAACAGAATAACAGAATAACAGAATAGAATAGAATAGAATAGAATAGAATAGAATACCTGTGACCATTATGAAGACTGGTCTGAACTCAGATTTCATTTATTGGCAGGAGTAGACACATATATTGTCAGACAGACAGACATCACAGAATTTAAGCCTTCCAAAGGCTGCATTACAGTCCTTTATCATCAATGAACATGGTGCAAATACATCATTTATGAGAAAACCTTCTGCACAGAGAGTCTCTCACCTCTAAACTACACTAAGGAGCTCTATGTAATCCATTGAGTTCTAGTACAAAATGATGAAAGCAACAAAGGATGACAGCAAACATTGCTGTTTAGTGCCTCAGTGCTGGCTTTTGTTATTATTTTTAGCAAGTATTGTTGCTTATGGTTAAAGATTTTTAACTCTAAGAGATAACCTTTGTGATACAGATTTAACTGACATCTTAAATTGTTTTGGCTTGATGAGGGAGTGTGCTATTACTGACTGTACAAATGTTGTGGATGATAAAGTCCCACTATCTAGAGACCACAATATCCTACAGATTTGGGGGTGAACTCTTATGACCTGGGCTATTATCCAAACACATAATCCACCCAGAACCTCTTAACAATCAAACAACAGCCACCCTGCACACCACAGAAACACACAACAACACTCTTCCACCTACATCACCCATATTGTGGCTGAGATTTACACCATCACATTTTCTTCCCATAATGTCAAATTCTTGTTTTAGTTAAACACCTTCAAATGTCGTAAATGAACTGGTAATGAATTGTCAAGTCTTTCAGTCTATACAACATTCAGTTATAACTTTATGGGACTTATATGAAAGTTACTGTCCTTATTGGGCACATCAATGAAACATTGAAGTACAATATTTGAAAATGTGATCACAATTACAGAAGCAGTCAACAATTACTGTATGTGCAATAGTTCTCTTAAAGGTTAAATGTTAAGGTCCGGCTGACAGTTCAGATAGTGCTGGGCAGTTCATTTTAACATTGAGGAGAGGTAGGGGGCACAAAAGAAGATCTCTGTGTTTTGTTTAACGTGCACACTGCATTATGTGACATGACTGTATATTTTACCTACTGGGGTTTAGCAGAGATAACTTTCAACAAGCCATTAGGCCAAAGCGGCTTTATTTTATTTCACCAGCACAAAGCAGACAGAGCTAATCCCACATATCAGTACTGGTTGCTCTCTTTATCTTCTCACTGGAGAAAACTGTCATTCATCAATATCCTTTTAGTTTCTTGCTAGCAACCAACGTGTTCCTCAAAAGACTGTTGTTTCTGTCCCATGCTTTAATTCTGCTGATCTTTGATATAACACATGTTTGAGGTACTGAGTTACCATATTTCCACACCGCTCATATTAGGGGACTCCTCCTTGCATTGCTGTTATGGGAATGGTCACACTCTGGTGACTAACTGGTTTTATGGTGTCTTATTAGTCAGTTGAATCATACGCTCCCTGAGGCGAGTGAGATATTAATGATCTTTTACAGGGTCTCACATCAAAGAACAATCACAGAAGAACGGCTGAATGACTCTTTTGGTCGAATTTGTTTGAAATTATTTTGTCAGAAGCCAAAGAGAGGTGTCTCCTTGAAAGATCAGAAAAAACAAATTGAGGTCAAAGGGAGCATGGTACAGGATGCAGGAACAGGACACAGACTAGAAGACGTGATGGCCCTAGCGTTAATAAGACCAAGTGAATGACTAGCATCATGATCAACATACTTAGAAAGTAGTCCAGGTATTTAATTAAATCATATTACAGCTGTTACACATGCAAAAACTGATGCTATGGGCACTAAAATTTGAACCTTCTCACTGGCAATTTTCCCCAAACCTTTATTTGAAAACGCATTTCTATATGTCCCTTGCTAGTACATTTTCTACGGCTTCTAATCTGAGGTGAGGTCATTGTAAGTTAGCTGGTCGTTGAGATGCTAACCTTGCTTCAGTACTAACTGACACACTTCATCCGTTGTGCTTTGAACCAGCCCCCTTCAAAGGCCTGTCCCATCAGGAGAATGCAGATGCCATCATTATTTTCTTGGCTGGCTTTGAAACTCAAACCCCCTCATCTTGGACCTGCACATCAGAGCTTGGTGATGATGACAGTGAGAGATGGCATCTGTTTTCTTTGCATTAGCATAGTGGCTTTCTAGTGGAGCTTCTCTGTGGGTTCTTGAGCCAGACTGAGGGCTAGTTTCAGCCATTGGAGGGCAAAATGTAATAGGAGGAGATGCTATTACACCAAGGAACAGAGCCGGAATGGTCATCAGGGACTTTGAGTCCTGGATGGGTATGGGGAAGCCAGGAGGACCATGTTTGTGGAGGCACAAGTCCATAGGGTGGAGAAAAGGGTCAGACCAGCAAATAGCCTCTGAAGAAACACTATATCAGGAACTGATTCAGCTCTTAATGCCTCATGATGGACAAGAAGTTCAATGCTGTAATGCAGCCAAGATCTTTCTGTGTGGAATCCTTCAAGACAGTTTTAATTAAAATTATAGCCAGAATATGATTCAAACGATTTAACACTTTATTGACAGCAAAAGTAGTAGCCAGGACAGGAAATGGTGGAGAAAATGGGAAAAGGAAATTACACTCAGGAGGAATTTATAAAAGTGGGAATAGTGCTTGTCTGCATTGTTTTAGCAACTTTTTCAGCAAATTCACTAAGGAATGTAAATCAGGAAACAGTTTAAAAGCATTAAATCTGCGCTAGGATAAGAGGATGCAGCAGAGCTTCACAATCTGACATACAGTCCTGGAGCTGCAGGGTATCTCTCCACCACTGTGATAAATACACACAAGTGGTTAGTAAACATACGAAAAATGAATTAAAGTGCATTAAAGTGATGCAAATGTTATTTTGCCCCTCTAAAATGTGTCACTTCTGACATGTTAAGATGGCTTCTAAAACAAATTTTTATTGCAGAATAAAGCAATATTCACATCTATAAATGCAGTAAATACTTAAATATAGTAAATACACAGTAAATATACTAGCGTATATTTTGTAAAGACGTCTGTAGATCTGAATAACTGCCCTGCAGGTATCCTGTGGTGTGTTGAAGGGTTTGTATTCACTGCAGTAGCAGAAGATCTGTGTTTCCTGATTGTAAATGTGCTGAATTACCTTGTTTCCACTTCACCATGGCAAACTGTGGCAGAGCAATATTTTAGTCATAGAGGGACTTAACATTTGAACTTACAAGAGATCGAGATGTGTTACTGTCCTGTGTGTTACTGTCATGTGTGTTACTGTCTTGTGTGTTACTGTCCTGTGTGTTACTGTCCTGTGTGTTACTGTCTTGTGTGTTACTGTCTTGTGTGTTACTGTCTTGTGTGTTACTGTCCTGTGTGTTACTGTCCTGTGTGTTACTGTCCTGTGTGTTACTGTCCTGTGTGTTACTGTCTTGTGTGTTACTGTCCTGTGTGTTACTGTCTTGTGTGTTACTGTCCTGTGTGTTACTGTCTTGTGTGTTACTGTCTTGTGTGTTACTGTCCTGTGTGTTACTGTCTTGTGTGTTACTGTCCTGTGTGTTACTGTCCTGTGTGTTACTGTCTTGTGTGTTACTGTCTTGTGTGTTACTGTCCTGTGTGTTACTGTCCTGTGTGTTACTGTCCTGTGTGTTACTGTCTTGTGTGTTACTGTCCTGTGTGTTACTGTCCTGTGTGTTACTGTCCTGTGTGTTACTGTCTTGTGTGTTACTGTCTTGTGTGTTACTGTCTTGTGTGTTACTGTCCTGTGTGTTACTGTCTTGTGTGTTACTGTCTTGTGTGTTACTGTCCTGTGTGTTACTGTCCTGTGTGTTACTGTCTTGTGTGTTACTGTCTTGTGTGTTACTGTCCTGTGTGTTACTGTCTTGTGTGTTACTGTCTTGTGTGTTACTGTCTTGTGTGTTACTGTCCTGTGTGTTACTGTCCTGTGTGTTACTGTCCTGTGTGTTACTGTCTTGTGTGTTACTGTCTTGTGTGTTACTGTCTTGTGTGTTACTGTCCTGTGTGTTACTGTCCTGTGTGTTACTGTCCTGTGTGTTACTGTTTTGTGTGTTACTGTCCTGTGTGTTACTGTCTTGTGTGTTACTGTCATGTGTGTTACTGTCTTGTGTGTTACTGTCTTGTGTGTTACTGTCCTGTGTGTTACTGTCCTGTGTGTTACTGTCTTGTGTGTTACTGTCCTGTGTGTTACTGTCTTGTGTGTTACTGTCTTGTGTGTTACTGTCATGTGTGTTACTGTCTTGTGTGTTACTGTCCTTGTGTTACTGTCCTGTGTGTTACTGTCTTGTGTGTTATGTCTTGTGTTTGTTGTTACTGTCCTGTGTGTTACTGTCCTGTGTGTTACTGTCCTGTGTGTTACTGTCTTGTGTGTTACTGTCCTGTGTTTACTGTCTTGTGTGTTACTGTCTTGTGTGTTACTGTCCTGTGTGTTATGTGTGTGTTACTGTTTGTGTGTTACTGTCTTGTGTGTTATGTCATGTGTGTTTGTTTGTGTGTTATGTTGTGTTATTTGTTTTGTTGTGTGTTATCCTGTGTGTTATGTTTGTGTGTTATGTTGTGTGTATTTTATTTGTGTTATTTTGTGTATGTTTGTGTTATGTCCTGTGTGTTACTGTCTTGTGTGTTTATATCTCAGCTGTAATATAGTCTCCTGCATGTGTGTGGGTACATGTCAGTAACAATCACTTATCAGTTAGTTTGTAAGCATACTGTTGAGCAGTTAACTTGTGGTTTGAGATGCAGGTGCATCTCCTCTGATCTCCATCATGAATGTAGATGCACACTCTACAGCTCCTCTCTACAGCTCCTCTCTAACAGCCCCTCTCTAACAGCTCCTCTCTAACAGCTCCTCTCTAACAGCTCCTCTCTAACAGCTCCTCTCTAACAGCTCCTCTCTAACAGCTCCTCTCTAACAGCTCCTCTCTAACAGCTCCTCTCTAACAGCTCCTCTCTAACAGCTCCTCTCTAACAGCTCCTCTCTAACAGCTCCTCTCTAACAGCTCCTCTCTAACAGCTCCTCTCTAACAGCTCCTCTCTAACAGCTCCTCTCTAACAGCTCCTCTCTACAGCTCCTCTCTAACAGCTCCTCTAACAGCTCCTCTCTAACAGCTCCTCTCTACAGCTCCTCTCTAACAGCTCCTCTCTAACAGCTCCTCTCTAACAGCTCCTCTCTAACAGCTCCTCTCTAACAGCTCCTCTCTACAGCTCCTCTCTAACAGCTCCTCTCTAACAGCTCCTCTCTAACAGCTCCTCTCTACAGCTCCTCTCTAACAGCTCCTCTCTACAGCTCCTCTCTAACAGCTCCTCTCTAACAGCTCCTCTCTAACAGCTCCTCTCTACAGCTCCTCTCTAACAGCTCCTCTCTAACAGCTCCTCTCTAACAGCTCCTCTCTACAGCTCCTCTCTAACAGCCCCTCTCTAACAGCTCCTCTCTAACAGCTCCTCTCTAACAGCTCCTCTCTACAGCTCCTCTCTAACAGCTCCTCTCTAACAGCCCCTCTCTAACAGCTCCTCTCTAACAGCTCCTCTCTAACAGCTCCTCTCTAACAGCTCCTCTCTACAGCTCCTCTCTAACAGCCCCTCTCTAACAGCTCCTCTCTAACAGCTCCTCTCTAACAGCTCCTCTCTAACAGCTCCTCTCTAACAGCTCCTCTCTAACAGCTCCTCTCTACAGCTCCTCTCTAACAGCTCCTCTCTAACAGCTCCTCTCTAACAGCTCCTCTCTAACAGCTCCTCTCTAACAGCTCCTCTCTCTAACAGCTCCTCTCTAACAGCTCCTCTCTAACAGCTCCTCTCTAACAGCTCCTCTCTAACAGCTCCTCTCTAACAGCTCCTCTCTAACAGCTCCTCTCTAACAGCTCCTCTCACAGCTCCTCTCTACAGCTCCTCTCTACAGCTCCTCTCTAACAGCTCCTCTCTAACAGCTCCTCTCTAACAGCCCCTCTTAACAGCTCCTCTCTAACAGCTCCTCTCTAACAGCTCCTCTCTAACAGCTCCTCTCTAACAGCTCCTCTCTAACAGCCCCTCTCTAACAGCTCCTCTCTAACAGCTCCTCTCTAACAGCCCCTCTCTAACAGCTCCTCTCTACAGCTCCTCTCTAACAGCTCCTCTCTAACAGCTCCTCTCTACAGCTCCTCTCTAACAGCTCCTCTCTAACAGCTCCTCTCTAACAGCTCCTCTCTAACAGCTCCTCTCTAACAGCTCCTCTCTACAGCTCCTCTCTAACAGCTCCTCTCTAACAGCCCCTCTCTAACAGCTCCTCTCTACAGCTCCTCTCTAACAGCTCCTCTCTAACAGCCCCTCTCTACAGCTCCTCTCTAACAGCTCCTCTCTAACAGCTCCTCTCTAACAGCTCCTCTCTACAGCTCCTCTCTAACAGCTCCTCTCTAACAGCTCCTCTCTAACAGCTCCTCTCTACAGCTTCATGTCTCTTGGCAGGATATCCCATGATTCTCTGTGACAGCTGAAGCACCAGCTCCCTACACATGGAGAGGTTTTTCAGCACAAGCTTTGAAACCCATTGAAACAGCCAGAAGAGTCTGGTCACATTTGTAGCTTTCTTCAAATATAGCCGGCTTTCATACAGATTTATGTGTAGGTGATTGTTCTGGTTCAGAAGTGGAAAAATAATACAACACCATCAGGGCTCTTGGTTTCTATGGTTAATCCCTTGAGATAAAATGAACGTGTGGGCTGCTTCCCCTGTGAAGAGGCTTGTAAATGGAAATATTTTCTCTCCTGAGTGGTGCATATAATAATACAAATAGGAATTAATATAATGCCAATGTTGATGTAAAGTTTCAGAATGAAACCAATGGTATTTTGCATAAGCAGCAGGAGTATATCATGAATTGGAAGGGAGGCACTGTGCAGTATAGAATGAACATTGTGACATTGCAGAAGATCATCACCTCTGTCACAGACGGTGAGATTTATGACAGTATTCTGTCCACAGGTCATAACCTTTCACAACACGGGAACAGGAGAAGTGTTCACAAGCAGGAATGTCACCTGAAACATTTAAGTGCACAAGAGCAAGAAATAGGAAGCCATTTTCAGCAACTTCATTGTTTAAACAAGTGCATTACAAAAGACCTGATGCAATAATCTTCCTTTTCCTGTGCTAGGAATCAGTTTTTGTCAATGCTGTTACCTGTTGATATGGCCCCAGGCTTTAAAGGGACAGTTCACCCAAAAACAAAATTTATTCCATCATTTCCTCACCCTCATGTCATTCCATGCCAGTGTAACTTTTTTCTGATGTGGAACACAAAGGATATTTTGAGAAATGTCTCATGATGAAATGTCTTAAATCATGTCACATGATCTGTCCTGAGAGCAACCTGAGCCGTGAACAACTCACAGCCTTCAACCAAACATCTCACGCTGATGCTGGACAAAAATGTCAGAAGACACATAAGACATCAGAAAGAGCTTTCATGTGTTTTCATGGGTTTACGATGAATGGTTCCTGCAGCTATTTTTACTTTACATATGTGAGCTTTTCACAGTCATTTAGACTGCACACATTCCAATGCTGTTTTACAGGACATGAAACAAGATTCTCTTCCTACAGTGTTCAGCATTTCTGAGCCTGTTTCACAGATTAAAATCATTCAGAATGATTCCAGTCAGTCTGTAAGACAATATATTTCTGCTGGTAATGTCATGTGAATGATTTATTTTGCTAGATTCAGTTATGAATCAAATTAAATCACTTTATTATCACTACACCATACAAGTGGTTAAAATTCTTGACTGTGAGGTACAGCACAAATACCCAAAATACTCACTATACATGAAATACACACTATATACACAATATAAACACAATACAAAGTGTACAATGTGCAGGAATTTTAACAGTTTATGTTGTAGACTGTGCTACAGTATAGTAACGTATATGTTTCACTGTATGTGTATAAGAATATATTTTGAGAATGCAAATGTTATTTGCGATACGTAGAATAACATTTAAGCATGAAACAGAAACACTTAATATATACAATATTATTGTGCATGCTTATTTTTTTTTCAAAAAAAGGAGATAGTAGTATGAGGTTGAGGAGATAGTAGTATAGTAATAGAAATAATAATGAAAACTTCTGACTGATAATGTACTTGTAAACCTGTTTTTGTTATTACTCTTTTTAATAGTTTATTAAGCAATATGCAGTATAACAGGGACGCTGTCATGTCATGCAGCCCTTTATTTTTCACACAGACTTCTGTGATACTGAAGGCCCATTGAAATGAGTTTGATACTCACTGCAGCTGGATAGAGTTTCATCTATTTTTACATGCTGGACTGTCACAGGGTTATTTAAATGCCACAGTGTTACTGTCAAAACAGCCTGCTGCAACATGATGGACCTGTTTGAGACCAACACTTATTTTTTCAATGATCTGCGTTATATTGAGGGGGACCATGCGACCCTGGATATGCCTGGCGTGTCCCCTCTCTATGAAGGGACCGACAGCCCTCTCTCCCCGGAACAGGACGCTGTCCCGTCCGAAACTGGATGCGAGAGCAGCGGGGAGGAGCACGTCCTTGCGCCGCCGGGGCTGCAGCCGCACTGCGAGGGTCAGTGTCTTATCTGGGCTTGCAAGATCTGCAAAAGAAAGTCGGCACCGACAGACAGAAGAAAAGCCGCCACCCTGAGAGAGAGAAGACGGCTGAAAAAGATCAACGAGGCGTTTGACGCGTTAAAGAAAAAGACGGTGCCCAATCCGAACCAGAGGCTGCCCAAAGTCGAGATCTTACGCAGTGCAATAAACTACATCGAGAAGCTGCAGGACCTGTTACATACACTGGATGAGCAAGATCAAAACTCTGACCCTTATACATACACCGTCAAAGAAAAGCATGTAAGAACATAAATCATGAAAACAAAGCCCATGTGAACGAGCCCACGTGCTGCCGTAACTCTGTTCAGAGTTAATGACCTTTTTAATGAATAATGGTTTTTTTATTGTAAATAATGACCGTAACGCTTGTTGTTTTTCATCATGTTTATTCAGGTGACTCCTAGTGAGTTTCATTGGAAAAAAACCTGCCAAAGTTGGCAGGAGATCCCAGATCATTCCAACTCTTACATGAATAGTCACAGAGAAGGTTGGTACAAACCAGGAAAAGTTGAAAACACTTTTGACAAGATGAAATAAAAGCAAATAAGCATTTTTTTTTAACTTTGCGCAATCGTCTGTTTGTGATTTTTAACTTTGCGCAATTGTCTGTTGGTGATTCTCTGTGCTCAATCGTCTGTTTGTGATTTTTAACTTTGCGCAATCGTCTGTTGGTGATTCTCTGTGCGCAATCGTCTGTTGGTGATTCTCTGTGCGCAATCGTCTGTTGGTGATTCTCTGTGCTCAATCGTCTGTTTGTGATTTTTAACTTTGCGCAATCGTCTGTTGGTGATTCTCTGTGCGCAATCGCTGTTGGTGATTCTCTGTGCGCATCGTCTGTTGGTGATTCTCTGTGCGCAATCGTGTTGGTGATTCTCTGTGCGCAATCGTCTGTTGGTGATTCTCTGTGCGCAATACCCCTGTTGGTGATTCTCTGTGCGCAATCGCCTGTTGGTGATTCTCTGTGCGCAATCGCCTGTTGGTGATTCTCTTAAGCGCCTGTTGGTGATTCTCTGTGCGCAATCGCCTGTTGGTGATTCTCTGTGATCGTTGGTGATTCTCTGTGCTCAATCGTCTGTTGGTGATTCTCTGTGCTCAATCGTCTGTTGGTGATTCTCTGTGCGCAATCGTCTGTTGGTGATTCTCTGTGCGCAATCGTCTGTTGGTGATTCTCTGTGCGCAATCGTCTGTTGGTGATTCTCTGTGCGCAATCGTCTGTTGGTGATTCTCTGTGCTCAATCGTCTGTTGGTGATTCTCTGTGCGCAATCGTCTGTTGGTGATTCTCTGTGCGCAGTTGTCTGTTGGTGATTCTCTGTGCTCAGTCGTCTGTTGGTGATTCTCTGTGCTCAATCGTCTGTTTGTGATTTTTAACTTTACGCAATCGTCTGTCTGTGATTCTCTGTGCGCAATCGTCTGTTTGTGATTTTTAACTTTGCTCAATCGTCTGTTGGTGATTCTCTGTGCGCAATCGTCTGTTGGTGATTCTCTGTGCGCAATCGTCTGTTTGTGATTTTTAACTTTGCTCAATCGTCTGTTGGTGATTCTCTGTGCGCAATCGTCTGTTGGTGATTCTCTGTGCGCAATCGTCTGTTGGTGATTTTAACTTTGCTCAATCGCCTGTTGGTGATTCTCTGTGCGCAATCGTCTGTTGGTGATTCTCTGTGCGCAATCGTCTGTTGGTGATTCTCTGTGCGCAATCGTCTGTTGGTGATTCTCTGTGCGCAATCGTCTGTTGGTGATTCTCTGTGCGCAATCGTCTGTTGGTGATTCTCTGTGCTCAATCGTCTGTTGGTGATTCTCTGTGCTCAATCGTCTGTTGGTGATTCTCTGTGCGCAATCGTCTGTTGGTGATTCTCTGTGCGCAATCGCCTGTTGGTGATTCTCTGTGCGCAATCGTCTGTTGGTGATTCTCTGTGCGCAATCGCCTGTTGGTGATTCTCTGTGCTCAATCGTCTGTTGGTGATTCTCTGTGCCATCTGTTGGTGATTCTCTGTGCGCAGTTGTCTGTTGGTGATTCTCTGTGCTCAGTCGTCTGTTGGTGATTCTCTGTGCTCAATCGTCTGTTTGTGATTTTTAACTTTGCGCAATCGTCTGTCTGTGATTCTCTGTGCGCAATCGTCTGTTTGTGATTTTTAACTTTGCTCAATCGTCTGTTGGTGATTCTCTGTGCGCAATCGTCTGTTTGTGATTTTTAACTTTGCTCAATCGTCTGTTGGTGATTCTCTGTGCGCAATCGTCTGTTTGTGATTTTTAACTTTGCGCAATCGTCTGTCTGTGATTCTCTGTGCGCAATCGTCTGTTTGTGATTTTTAACTTTGCTCAATCGTCTGTTGGTGATTCTCTGTGCGCAATCGTCTGTTCCAGGAGCCGCAGTGGAGTCCTCAGCATCCAGCAGCCTTCGTCGCCTCTCCTCGATCGTTGACAGTATTTCCAGTGAAGAGACGAGAGCTCGCTGTCCCGACCAGATCTCAGAAAAGTGAAGCTGAAACACTCATCTCACATTTCCGACTTTTTATTTATTTATTTCCATGAGCTAGAGTTCTGAATGTCACTTTACAATAACTTTCATCAATACATCAATTACAAGCATATAGTTTTCAAATAATATTACACCTGATAGATCAGTACATGCTGCATGCTGTAAATTGAATTTTGAATATATAAATATATTAACAGAAACATTGACATTCGCATAATATACCTGAATAATGTTTTGAAAATATTATTAATGGTCAATGTGAAGTTCTGTTGAAATTTTCTTTTATAATTTTGACCATTAAGTCTTGTAGCTGCATGAAGTTCCATTTTTAAGGTCATAATTATCCGAATTTTGCCTGTGAATTCATATGGTCTTTCTAAAATGCAAATGTAAATATTTTGTAATATATTGTTGTTGTTTAAGTTATTCTAATTTATAAAAGAGGATGAGAGCACTTGACCACTGCTGGATATCTGGCCAACATTAAAATGTAAACTGTAGTTATTTAAAAGATGTAGTTTGTATTTATATTTATGCTCCATTTTATTGTATTCATATTCATTTATTTTACAGATATCATCAAGTAAGATTTTCATTGTGGTTTCATCACCAAATAATGTGCTTTATGTCAATATATCAAACTCATATTTTGTGCTATAAAATTCAACAACTGAAGACATGTCAAACCTTAAACGAATTTAGCATCCATGTAATCTCCTCTTACTTGTTCTGTGGAATCTCTCTGATTTTCAATGTTAACTTACCAAAAGTTAAGTTATGAAAAGTTACCAACGTTAACTAAGGTTGTATAGCCCAGAACGATGGCAGGCCATCAGATGTCCTTATTAAACCCACTGAATCAAGAGCCCTTCGTATGCCATCACCAGTCTTGACCAGTTAAACAAACAGCTCTACTATTAACAGAGTATTAACAGTGTATAATATAACCGGTCCTGAAATAGCCCTGCTTCTGCCTGTTAGCTCCAGCTGGCAGAGCAGGACTCAGGATTGGCTGTGATGAATTTACAGTCCTCTGAACACGCACTGTCTGTTTTGTCTCATGATCAAATGTAAAAGGTTGGTCAGGGAAAAATATTGCAAATCTAACAGCAACATGACAGCTACCATTGCTAGCAGTCATGAGCTGTGAAAGTTTTCCTCTTGAATGTAGCATTGGGTTGCACTGCATTTATGTAGCATCATACCGTGAGGAATTTGCAAGCATGCTAGCGTGTGTTTGCATGCGTGGTGTTGTATCCGCTGTGCTGCTTGTGGTGGGGCGGATCTGTTGGTGTTTCCATCTTGCACAGCGTGTTATCTGTCAGGACCAACTCTCTGATCTTTCCATATAACAAACTAGCACCTTTGACCTCATCACACACACATAAACATATATACTGAACGTCTTGAAATGACCAGAGACCTACACAGTGCACATCTGCAGTGGGGTCCAAAAAATGAATGATTTTATTTTAAACTGGAAATGAACAGAAAGTTGTATAATTCTGAACAAAGAGAATATATGATGTGAAGATGATTAAGATTCGTCACTATTTGTACATTAATTAAATGTTACATGCAAGCAAATTTGTCACATATTTGTTACTCCTTTGCCCAAAATGTTCCTGCTTCCGTTGAAACACCAACTCCATTCGCATCTACTTAGTCCCTAAACAACCACAGAAAGTAATATTTAATGTAAGACTATCAGCTGGTTGTTTGACACACATGATAACAGCAGTAATAAATGCAGTATAAAACACAGTATAAACGCAGTTAAATCGCAGATAATGCTTCTGTGACTGCACATTCTGGGTGGTTGTCTAATAAGTTGGTATTAAGTGCAGAACACTTCAAAGCAGATTCAGTGCTCTCCTCTCAAAGAGCCAGACTGTAACCAGATAGCTTTCTCTCCAGTGTTGTTTTTATAGGATCTCAGATGTAGAGGGTGTGATTTCATGAGGTTTTCTCTTATTTGCGATGCTCGCCTCTTTCAGCATAAGAATATTTGAAAGGTCTTGACTGATTCTTCTCTGGATTTGCATAGTAATACACTCTGAAATAAATAATGAGAACAAATTATGAATAATCTGCCATTCATTATCCATTAACCATCAAAAAGAAGCACAGTGAAGGTGATTATAACATTTTTCCATGTAAGATCCATTCCAGAGCAAAATGTTATTGCTCAAATTTCATCTTTCATAACCAGCAGAAATAAATAATTTTTAAAGAGGTCACAGATTTGGTACCTTGACAAATCTAACACAGTTTGAGACATTGTTGAGATCTCTTTTAAAAATAAAGTGTGAGTTTACTGGGGTCTTTATTTCAGAAGCAAAAGCTGTGCTCCATTTAATCTCACTTCTGTCAAGAAGACACAGCTGAGTTCTTGAGGCAATCTCATTTGTGATTTATTTTTCTAATGGGACATGATTAGTCAGTTGCTGATTTGTCAAAAAGATGTCTGATCTAAACAGGCCATATGTTTCTACACATTTTTATTTGAAAGAGAACTTCTTTTTGTTTAATCATCTGTTAGTTATTTCAAAGTTAAAGTGATGAAATCTGGATAAAAGAGGGAAATTGTAACAGGTGTTGAGATACATTGCCAAGGCTGATAAAATAACCACGAGTAATGTGCACAGGAAGAGAAAAGCAGGAGATTTACTGAAATTCCTTTGAATATCCAGCAATGAAGCTGTTCTGATGTCCAGCATCACCGGAGCTGACGGGACGCTTCCTCTCACTGCCAGACAAATGCTGCTGTCAATCAAACATCTGGTCATGTGATCAAATATGATACTGGTACTGCTGAGGGAAAACATCCAGCCAATGACTGCTCCTGACAAATGAAGGATGGAAACGGCAAATATTTCTTTCATTTATCATTTTTCAGTTTATATAACACACATTAACGTGTTGTCATGCTTACTATGGGGTAAGTTGTCACAATGGAAACCTGCCATTAAAAAGCCTATATTGTCAGCTTATAGAAATTTAAGAAATGTAAACGGTAAAACAATCATGACACATAAAAATTAAAATCACACAACAACAAACTTTGATTTGGGTAACAGAAAATGTATTTAATGAATTATATGAAATTACAACATAATAAACTCATGACGACATAAAAAATGTGACAGATTACCCTGACCTAACATTTATGATTGTCCTAAAAACAGCTTCACAGTTACAATCAAACTAATAATATAGTTTAATTATATAGTTGACCCGTGTCTGAATGTTTAACCAACAGATTGTATGACAATATAACACTGGAGTTTTAGTTCAGAATTTAGGAGGATAAAATCCATTCAAACTGAAATCAGTGTTTGAAACCAGAATACAGTCACTTATATAAGGTAACTTACACAAATCATACAAGCCTTTGTGTAATTATGGATTTGAGGATTTACCCTGTATGACATCTTCACTTGTGACAGCTAACCCTGATCTCCTCATGTAAGACTCAGCTAACTAGATTAGAAAAAGAAATAGATGCTGTTTTGAAAGAGACATGTAAATCTTCCATGTAAGAGAATCTAACACTGAGATCCAGGGGGAAAGGGGACATTAAATCTCCCCTCTGCCCTACACTTAACATGGTCTCTGACCCCTGAGCACAGTCCTCAAGAGAAGACAACAGTCTCAGGCTCTCTCAGCATATGCTAACACAATCCCTATGGGCTGCTGTCAGGTTTTCTCGTTGTCTAGTTGTTAACAGTCAATTGTGTTTGATGTGCAGGACAGCTAAGCGGGATTATCTCTGAACAATGTCTTCCTCAGCTGTGCGCAATACAAACCACCATGTTTTCTTAGGTGCGCAGAGAGGCCAAACGTTTCAGCATGTTGTGAGAAATATCCGCATTGTATCTTTATTATGGCTCCAGTAATGACCATACAGCTACAGACGCTCACTTTACAGCACTGCTTTAGTTTTAACTTGAAACTGGGCTTTTATGTCGCAGTTTTACGCACCATTTGTGCACTGCTTGATCTTTATTGAATGGTCATAGTGGCAACCAAAATGCTTTGAAACTTTGTAAATTACAATGAAAAAATCTTCATATATACATATATATATCCATGTGTATAAACAGAGATTTAACTCAATTAAGATTCAGTCACGCAGTCGTTAATGAGTTTATTTCATAATTTAATAAGTAATTTAATAAGCTTTAACTAACAGACAGCCTCAACACAGCCCGGATCTTGAGCTACACCGGCCTTATAGCTGGAGTGCATCTGCAGCCCTTCCTCAAGCGTCAGACTAGACTGCAAACTCTTCAACATCGGTCACTCTTCACCACTTCGTTTTAAAGTAATAGAAATAACATTCATTTGTTGGTGTCATTTTTCACTGGATCTTTTCTTATGGATAAACTCATCACTGCCTCATATTGTTTTGATATTGGAGTTTTTAAGAGCTTCATGCATGCTCTGTATGCATAAAGACATTTTTAATTTTTAATACCTTTAATATCTTTCTAAGATAATAATTAATATGTACAAACTCCATGTGTTTTGCAGACAGGTTTGATGTAAAAAATCTGTATGTATTTTAACTACAGACTCAATTGTAAAGAAAATTAAATAAAGATATCTAAAGATGGGCTGTACATGTTAATTGATGATAACTGTAATGAGCATCATGCAGTAAAGTGAGAAACCACCCCTTCACACAGATGTGGGAAACTCAGTAGGTGTTGAGTTTGGGAGTTCACTGAGCCCTGCCTTGGCCAATGGTCACGGTCATTAGAGCTGACCAATGTGGGCCCCAGCCTCCACATAGGGTACTATAAGAGGAGCTGTATGGCAACACTGAAATCACATCACTCAGAGGTTGCCCCTTAACACAGAGCTCATACTTATCCCTTAACCATGGACGTTTTCTCCACATCTCAGATCTTCTATGACAGCGCTTGTGCCTCGTCCCCTGAAGCGTTGGAGTCTGGCTCCGGAGGTGAGCTTGCTGAATCTGAGGAGGACGAACACATTCGGGCTCCCGGGGCCCCACACCAGCCCGGCCACTGCCTGCAGTGGGCTTGCAAAGCCTGTAAGCGCAAAGCCAGCACTGTTGACCGCAGGAGAGCCGCCACCATGAGAGAACGACGGAGGCTAAAGAAGGTCAACCACGCTTTCGACTCTCTGCGGCGCTGTACTTCATCCAACCCCAGCCAACGTCTTCCCAAGGTTGAGATCCTGAGAAACGCAATCCAGTACATCGAGAGTCTTCAGGAGCTGCTCAGAGAACAGGTGGAGAACTACTACAGCCTGCCTACAGAAAGCAGCTGGGAACCATCCAGTCCCTCCTCCAGCTGTTCTGAGAGCATGGTAAAAATTACTTTGATTCATGTCTTACCGTAGGGTGTAATTTGACAACCAATCCACTAATGCTGTACATACATTCAAATGCTCCTCCATCAGTAGGAATACTTGGAATTCTCCTAAATTTTCCAGGCCTTTTAAATGTAGACTTAAGTCTTTCCATCTTCCTGTATACATACACGGTCTGGCATGTTTGCCCTTGTCTCTTTTCTTCCTGTTTTATCTGTGTGGCATACAGAGGATTCTGTCCCAGTGTGAGTCAGGGCTGTCTCACACCCAGCATGGCAAGAATAAACTGCTCTCCACATCTGTCTCCTGTTATACACAGAGATATAAGCTTACTACATGTCAGTGCACTCAAAAACATGCATATGCAGGATATTCAGCTCATCACTGTTTACTATGGGTTTCTACTCTAGCAATACAGCTAATGAGCAAAATAAGGAAGACAGATGTTACTCTCAGAATAATGTTGGATAAAAGTGACCAGACATGACTTCAAATGTTTGGTCAAGTAACATAAAATGCTTTGTGTTGTAACATCTCAGTTAACAGGTAATGGTGTACATTTTTATATATTTTAAATAAATATAAATAAAATTATATAATATAAATGAACCTGACTACATAAGGTTACACCAACAAAGGAAATTAAGGGTCAAGTCAAGCAGAAATAAGGTAACTGCACTTTTTCAGGTTTACAGTGTATTCTGTTTCATTTAGTATTTGTTTTTAAAGATAGTCTCGACTCAATCATTCTGAGATGTTGGTTTATATTTATGACAGAATGTCAGTACAGAGCTTAAGAGTGAAGGATACAGTAATGGCTTTCCCACTAGACTTTTTATAGCCTAATAAAGCCTTAGTAAATCCAGCCAACAGAGGCTGGCAGGAAAGAGGCAGTCGTGCCGCATTCCTGAATGACTGCATGAGCTGCGCTGCTGCCAGGATTTTCTGCAGATTTACTTAGAGAAATTGTCATTTGCACAAACTGATATGACTTCCACTGACTCAATGACTTGTCCGTGCCTGGAGCCTAGTGTAGTGTGGGAGATCCTCGCAAATCAGACAGACTGTGGAGGAGAGAAATGCAGATGAACACGCTGACAATGCAGCACTGCTCATTTGATGCTCGCAGCTCTGGTGATGAGCAAGTTGATGCAGATCAAGAACTTGAAAAATCTGAAATTTCTTCATATTGTTTAAACAACTGAACTTTTGTGTCATTCCCTTAGATTGACTGCAACAGTCCTGTATGGCCACAGATGAATCCGAACTTTGGGAGTAGCTACAACTTTGATGCACAACATGGTAAGGGGGGTGGGCAAATAATATTAAATAACTTAGGAAACTTTAGTTGACCACATATCAGTTGACCACTAATCTTACTATTATGGGGGTTGTGTCCCTGTCATTGTCTATTGCATTTTCAGTCCTGTATAAAAGGAAAAAAAAATAATTTTCAGATAAATTAAATATTCAAAACGGTCTATGTATCATATGTTGTTTGTCATTGCATGTAATTTCCTCTTTCTTCTCTAATCCAGTGAGTGCTGTGGACAGAACTCCAGGAGTGTGTAGTTTGCAGTGTTTGTCCAGTATTGTGGACCGGCTGTCCTCCGTAGACGAAGGAATTTCTGTGGGAATGAGGAATCTGGTCGCTCTCTCTCCGACTGGAAGTGATTCCCAGTCCAGTTCTCCAGACAGTCCCAGCAACAGGCCGGTCTACCATGTCCTGTGAGAGGGCACATGACATTCCAGCCTGTTTAGAACCAGGGCCACACAGAATCTGAACCCATGAAAATTTCATGGAGGTGGAATGGCTGTTCTCCACACATCTCCTGCCCCTGCAGATATCATCTGGACCTGGTTATGATTTGGTTTATGCAGGCTATATTAACTTAACTATCAATAATTCCTTTAATATTAATGTACAGATGTTTTTTATCATGATATCCAGCTAAGTAGCATTCACAGTGATATTATTTATCAGTAGTAATCGCTATGTTCATTACCTGCCAGCTCTGTGTTGTAAATAAGATTGTACATAATGATTTTTTTAATTACTGCTATTGTATTCATGTAATGTCATTTCTATCATATTTAATACATTTTTATGCATAAAATATCTTTTAAAAAAATCTCAAAACTGTTGTATTTAATATCTGTGTTGCTTTGTGGGAATATAATATCTGGTGCTTTTTTAAAGTATTAGAGTGGATCAGTAGATCAGTTTCCCTCAACTACAGTCTGCAGGACTTCATCATGTGCATGTCAGCAGCTGGCTAAAGAGAGAGAGAGAGAGAGAGAGAGAGAGAGAGAGAGAGAGGAAATGAGCCTGTTTGTTTAATGTAACAAATGTTTCACATCATTCACACCTTCCTAATACCATTGTCATGAACAAATGGCCACATTCTGACACTTCAAGGTGCTGTTTGTGTGTGTGTGTTTGTACAAAAGAACATTTTCCAAATCTATTGTTTTTTAGTTTTGTTTCATGCCGTGCCCACAATGAAGGGGAGTGTGGGGGTAAGATGTGTCAATGTGTAAATTGTGTCATTATCTTAATCGAGGAACACAGTTTTGTTTTTACATGGTACATCAATACTTGCTGTAGAATAATGATGATAAACCATTGCAGTACCATCCTATCACATCGTCGTTTTATACTTGATCTGTGTTAGCTTAGTGACCCAGAAGAGAAGCTCTCAATCTTAAGGGCAGAATAATACATGCAACTCTTAAGTGGTCCCCCTCACATTTTTATACACGTTTATACAGATTCTGTGCTAATGATGCTCTTTTAAAGTAATGCAGTAATGCATTAGAGAATGTGTGTTTTGACTGAGAGTCTTTCACAGTGTTTTAAACACAGTAATCTGCCATGGATTCAGTTTCAGTAAGCAATCCTGTCACCCACCTGTCTATAACTCCAAATGTAATGGAAGGAAACTCCATGGCTAAAGCTCCACTATGATCCATTTAATAACTCCTGGACTGGATTTATTTGAACCCTTTAAATACATGAATTCCATGTGCTGCTCTGATCATGCTCATGACCGGGGCTAGTTGTCACACTTTTTACATCAGAAAGCCAGTTTCTGTACAGACATGTACCTTAAAGTCAAAATGATTCCTGGGGTAAATAAGACCCTCCATTTAACAGACATTGCCACTATATGAGGTAAGTTGTCACAAGGGCAACCTGACATTAAGAGCACATAACATGATTTTCAGCAAAACAACATTTATAAAACGCTAAGCAGTTCACAAAAAGTTCATTTGTATAAAATGATATACACACAACCGGATTCCTCCTGAAAGCACAGTTCATCATTTCAGTTCAAATATTTAATTATAAACTTTTGTCTTAATGTATGCTTGTGTTTTATTGTGTTCACTTATTTACCCATCACATATTACTGATTATATAAGATGTTTATATAAGATTGTATAAGAATTTTAGATTTTATAAGAGTTTCAGTTGTCTCTAGATGTTTGAGCCTAACACTGAAATGAAATGAATTAAACTGCTAAAAAAATTAATTTGTGTAATTTGTATTTACGTAAAGAGACGTAGCCACTGACGTCACTTCCTCTTGTGTCAGTCATTAACATACTGCACTGATAACCTTTGGCCACTAGAGTGCATCACTTTCCCAAATCAATTCACACAGTTGACAATCATTTTACCACACTGGAGGTTTTGTAAATACGGTCGCCTATAAATATTTCATTCATTCCTGAAACAAAAGCTGAATTATTTGAGTGCAGTAGTCAGACATTTATTAATGAATCAGAGCGACGTCTGTCTACAGCTTCACCACTTCTCTGGTTCATGTAGTTTGTAGTGTCCACTCATCATATTACAGGAAGAACACAATGATGAGATTATGAGTTATTGTATGAGAATACAGAATAATCACTGAGTCATGGAAGTCATCACAAACTCTTTCCTTTACATCTGCCTCTTCATTTCCCTCACCAAAACTAACCACACTTTTCTTAGAAGTGTAGTAACCAGGGTTTTTCATAGATTTATTACCATTTGTATAATGGTTAAACTATGGCTGCTGTATCAAAACCCTGGTCAGTTTGTGGTTACCATGGTTTAACTATAGTAACCATTTTTTCATTTGCAGTTAAACCATGTATGATTTTTGTTAAGGGTTATCTGTTTACCCAATACCTCATCTGTTAGTTACAAAGTCTGAGTCTGAACAAATTCAGCACACGGTAAACAAGCCAGAATCCCTAAACATTCACCTTATATATTTAACAAACAGTGATGTTGATAAAATAGCATTTCACAGTAGTTCAGTAAATAAGTGGTTTTGAACATGCCACAGGGGTATTTGGGCAATTAAATACAAGGCAGACATTTTAAATAACATCATTTATATAACTTTTCTATCATTACAGATGGTGGCTTGAGGAGCGATATCTATAAAATACATGACACAGTGATCCTCCATGTTTTGACCAGTGCTTCCCATAATATTATCAGACGGTTGTGTTTAGTTAACTGTATATTATGAAGGCTTTTTTCATTCGTTTGGGGAAAATATGAATTAGGCACTAAGTTGAATCTAAATCAATTGAATTATCATATTTAAATGATCATTTTTAAAGGTGTGCAGATGTTTTAAAAACAAGATTTGAATCTTAATAGCTGTATACAACAGACTGACTGACACTGTGATGCTGACTGACCTGTGATTACCTTCAGCAGACTGACTGACACTGTGTGATGCTGACTGACCTGTGATTACCTTCAGCAGACTGACTGACCTGTGATTACCTTCAGCAGACTGACTGACACTGTGATGCTGACTGACCTGTGATTACCTTCAGCAGACTGACTGACACTGTGTGATGCTGACTGACCTGTGATTACCTTCAGCAGACCCCCTGGATTACCTTCAGCAGACTGACTGACACTGTGATGCTGACTGACCTGTGATTACCTTCAGCAGACTGACTGATGCTGTGTGATGCTGACCCGGATTACCTTCAGCAGACTGACTGACACTGTGTTAAAAATTATTATTACTATTATCATCTGACTGACCTGTGATTACCTTCAGCAGACTGACTGACCTGTGATTACCTTCAGCAGACTGACTGACACTGTGTGATGCTGACTGACCTGTGATTACCTTCAGCAGACTGACTGACACTGTGATGCTGACTGACCTGTGATTACCTTCAGCAGACTGACTGACACTGTGTGATGCTGACTGACCTGTGATTACCTTCAGCAGACTGACTGACACTGTGTGATGCTGACTGACCTGTGATTACCTTCAGCAGACTGACTGACCTGTGATTACCTTCAGCAGACTGACTGACACTGTGTGATGCTGACTGACCTGTGATTACCTTCAGCAGACTGACTGATTACCTTCAGCAGACTGACTGACCTGTGATTACCTTCAGCAGACTGACTGATGCTGTGTGATGCTGACTGACCTGTGATTACCTTCAGCAGACTGACTGACACTGTGTGATGCTGAGACTGACTGACCTGTGATTACCTTCAGCAGACTGACTGACCTGTGATTACCTTCAGCAGACTGACTGACACTGTGTGATGCTGACTGACCTGTGATTACCTTCAGCAGACTGACTGACCTGTGATTACCTTCAGCAGACTGACTGACCTGTGATTACCTTCAGCAGACTGACTGCTAGCGGCCCCCCCCCCCCCCCCCCCCCCCCCCCCCCCCCCCACCCACCCCCCCTAAAACCCCCAAAAAAAAAAAAAAAAATTTTTAAACCCTCAAAAAAAAATACTCATTTGTTGAGTCCCACACTAACCGTGATTACCTTCAGCAGACTGACTGATGCTGTGTGATGCTGACTGACCTGTGATTACCTTCAGCAGACTGACTGACCTGTGATGCTGATGACTGTGATTACCTTACCAACTACACACCCCCCTGCCCCCCTCCAGGAGGCTGACTGACCTGTGATTACCTTCAGCAGACTGACTGACACTGTGTGATGCTGACTGACCTGTGATTACCTTCAGCAGACTGACTGATTGATGCTGACTGACCTGTGATACCTAGCAACTGACTGACCTGTGATTACCTTCAGCAGACTGACTGACACTGTGTGATTGACTAGACTGACTGACCTGTGTGATGCTGCTGATTACCTTCAGAATAGATTACCTTCAGAGACTGACTGACACTGTGTGATGCTGACTGACCTGTGATTACCTTCAGCAGACTGACTGATACTGTGTGATGCTGACTGACCTGTGATTACCTTCAGCAGACTGACTGACCTGTGATTACCTTCAGCAGACTGACTGACCTGTGATTACCTTCAGCAGACTGACTGATGTGATCATAACTTCAGTACAATTTTATTAATTTCCATGAGGTTTCTAGGCCTGACATTGACAATGTTTTAAACTCCCTTAAATTTACAGGTTTTCCATGGCCACATTTTTCATCTCTTAAGAGACAGCAGTCCAAACTTGATTTTTCTGCAGTTGATATGTTTAGTTTAACAAGGAGCTGAGATTGAATCCGCTCAGCAGTAACGTATCGCTAGTTCTAGCTGTTAAGCTCTCATTTAAATTCAGCAGAGCAACAGATGTGAGTGTGATCCAGGCTGTTGTGAGGGTTCTGCTCAGCGCTGTGTATTTTCTGCTGGTGAAGGTTAACATCAACAGTATTTATGGTCTCACTGAATACTGTAAGACTGCCATTGTCAAAAACATTTACTTTTTTAATGTCTGAAATTCGGTTGTCATGGAATTTTAATAAGAAAAGGGAATCAGGTATATTTCCAGAGTTTCCAGAAACCCTGATTTTGAAATGACGCATAACTGGGTATATTTCAGAGGTTACCTTTAAAATCACAATCCACAGTAACAAGTTCCAGCATTAGTCTCGCTGTCAGGTTTATCCATATCAAAGTGACAAGGGGGGCTGGTTTGTTTATCACTCCAATAGATGCCTGATGACACAGAACTGCACAAACTACAGCCAGTGATCTCAATTGTAGCCTGTTAAACATACATTAAAGATATGTAATATAAGGTTTTTTATAAGTGTATTATGATTGGTTGGTTGCCAGGTCATTGCTAGGTAATTTACAAGCTGTTCTAAGTAGTTTTAATTACATTAATAATCTTAATTGCTTTTTACTGAAGTTCTCAACAGTGATAAAGACACATAACAGTGTTACACACGCACATATATTTATTTATACAAATATAATAATGTATAACAATTGCATATCATTTGGTAGTTTTTTCACTGTGTAATAAGTAACTTTTCTAGCCTCAAAAATGCAAGTAATTTATAAGAAAGTTTGTAAGTAAACATATTAAAGGGAAGAAAATCCATTAAAATCAAGTGATTGAAAATCAAGGAACAAATCGACTTTGCGTGGTTTCGTCTGTTAATGTGACACGTTTACATGTTACCCACAGTTTGATATTATTAAAAACCAACCAACAGAGGAACTAGGTTACATACCTACCAAAATCCTACGCAGGAAAAACCATCAAATGAAATGACAATAAGACAGATACAGTATTACCTTTGATTACAGGTAATCATCAACTGCTTGCTGATTTACAGTTTTTCAGTATTTGACAGTACAGCTACAGCATTACAATGAAGAGAGATTTTTCTTGTGTTGTCAGCTTGTGTTGATTACATGAGATTATTACAGAAAATGTTATGAAAGAAATCTCTAATGTGATGAATTAATAGTTGCTTTGTTAATTGATTGTCAAAACAGGACAATGTTTCAAGTGTGTGAGGTGATTGGTTATTTACAATGTGCAGTAAAAGTGAATATGGAGTGACATAATAATAATGTAAACATCGGAGACAATAAACTTGAAAATAGAACTTTAAAATAATAAAATACTATGTTAGGATTAACCTCCATTTGTGGAGATCATGTATCTGCGTAACATTCATCTTGTCATTTTTATATAATATTGGTGTAGATAGAATATTTCTGACTTTGTTTAATTTTAATTTCAGTAATGACATCACATCCCTTAAATTCCTTGAAAAAAAATTCCTGAAACCGTATAGTTGTTGTCAATACATTAAATATAGATAATCTACCTGCCAATGTATAGACAGATTTTCAGCAGTGTCACTGGTGATGCAGTGATGTTATATGAACATTCTGTGTTAATGATTTTTAAAGATTATGCCACATGGTGCATGAGATAGTTTATTAATGATGTACTGATCATAAGATTCACACCCTACTATTTAAGTGAACTTTATATCTATATATATCTATATATCTTTATTGCTAAATCTAATTTCCTTACCAAAGATTTCTTGCTACAATATGGTATAAAATGTTATTCAAACAAGGACGTCTGACGTAAAAAGCGCTTTCTAGTCACAGAAATACAAGCACCAGAAGAACCCTTCCAGAGGTTACTGCCCAAAGCTGTGTGGCAAAAGAATAGGGAAGAATAATAAAACCAATAATCCAGCACTTCAGAAACACATCAAGAATCACAAAACTTCAAGAAGGACATTTGAAGAGGGTCACGACTGGTGACTGGTTCCAGACAACTGAAAAATGAACGTTAGCTGTAAAACCGTGTGTTCAGAGCATCTTCCTGTCTGCCATCATTTACAATTTTCCAAGCACCAGTTTGGAACACAGATCATGGAGTTTCAACCTCAGAGAGAAAATCTTCACTGGAGAACAGTAAGAGTCCTCTTCCATGACATCTCCCTGGATCTCCTTACGTTATCATGTGAGATTGAATCAGTCTCACCTAATGTCCTCTACTTTCTCTTCTTTTGAAACAGCCTGTCAAAAATCATAATGAAAAATGCTGAGAGACGAGTTTCAAACTACAGTCAAAGAGATTTATGGTATTTTAGAATGTTTTTTTTTTTTTGGGGAGGGGGGAGGAGGGGGGGGTTGGATTATTAGCAAGATATAGTGAAGAGTCACAACAATTATTGTGATAAGAAGATCTCAGCACATGTAACAGGCTGGACTCAAACCTATATGAACCCATGTTACCTGCTGCCCCACGCTCTGACCTGGGATTTTAGGAGTAACTTTTACCCAATATTTGTGTGTACTTTTTGTCCAGCTAGAAATCAAGTAAAACCAGATTCCATGAAAACCTGGTTTTATTGTGTGGCAAAAAATCTTGTCATTTGTGTGGCATGCTGAGTTATGGAGAGCAAATGAAACTCGTGGGTTTCTTTCTGGTGAGAATGTGGCTGTAGAGGGCAGCTGTTTGTGCAGGCAGTGACAGTAAAGAAGCTGACTCAGTTCAGTGGGAATGCTTTCAATATATTTCACTTTTCCTGCAGTGCACTTACAGTTGTGTTACGGATAATAACTCCATCAGTATTTCTTGACAGGCTAAATGAACATAATCTATCCTAATCTGGCATGTCTGTTTGGCATGTCTTTTAATTTGTCTGCAGCATGCTTTGTCAAAGTTTCCGAAAGGTCTTTCCGACATGTCAGCCTTTGTTGCACAAGCTTGTAAATCTTGTCTGGAAGGTTTCTACAACATTTTGTATTGTGGTCTGGACTGATGTTGTGTGTGCTTCAGATGTACCTGTGTTTATGTGTGTGGACAGAGAACTGCTGGTCACTGTGGTTTCTTTCTGCATACTGGGCTTGACAGGGGATGATCTAGGCTCAACTGCCTCCCCGTGATTCTCTCACCCAGACACAATGTCCCAAAAAAGATCAACTCGGCTTACACCACAGATTTATCCTCAAGCCACTGAAGCGACTGAGAGCTCCAAGTGGCCACTGGGTGATGAATGTACAGGTATCAGTGATGGATATGTCTGCACAGATGTTATTCAGTGTGGGTACTGCTTATAAGTTCATTTTCAGCTTGGCTGGTTTTTATGGAGAGGTTACACTACTATCAGCTCTCCTTCTTCTTTGAGCTACCAGTGGTGTGAGGAGGCAATGAGGCGAGAGATGGGCTGAGTATCATTAATACAGAGAGATGCACTCAACTCTGTCTGGGAAGTCTCACGATTAATGAATTCTGTTCTATTGCATTTGCAGAGAGGAAGGACAGCTTGAGGAAATGAGAGCAGTGTTATTTCAGATAGTGGCTCAGAAAGAATTGACTGCATTCTCTTTTAAATATAGACATAAGGGCAGAGTAACTGATGTTAATATATGAGGTGAATGTGAGGTTACTTACATGTGACTTAAAGAATGACAGTTTATACCACATACAAATAAAATAGCATAATTTATAATGTGTATTTAACACATTATAAAGGAATCCATGAGAAATAATTCACCCAAACATTTGTCATTATTTACATTCTTTTTGTATGAGTTTTCTCATAGAATTCTGCACCTCTCCAGGACTGTCAAAAAAACCTCTATATGATCATATAAAAATAATCTATATGATCAAGCTGTCTTATGGTTTTAGAGGACATGGAATGTAGTATTGAGTGGTATGAAGTGTTTTTATGTTGTTGTCTTTCTTTCAGACTCATCGTTTGTCCTGATAGATAAAAAACATTTTTAGCTGACATCATTGACTGACATGGACTCCAGCTGTTGTTTCCTCTGGAGATTATTGAGAGTCAGGCTGAAATTATTGAAATTATTATAATTATTATATAAAATTACAGGCCTTCATTATGAAATTCATGCTTGTATTTACACACTGCCACATGACATGTGGCATGTCATTTCTGACTTGTAACTATATATCACATAATATATAAACAAACCTACTCTCTTTTCTTCATTGCATGATCTCAGAGGTGATGTGGGTTTGATTGACATCAGAGCAGGTGAGTGCTGACAGTATTGTCATGTTCGGATGGACTAATACTTCAAATCAAACAAGTAAGATTTAAACCTTGCACTGGCAGCTTATAAGCTGTTCCGCTACACGTGTAAGCATGCATACTACCCACTAGACCAAAACGTGACCTTTTTAAGGTGCTCACCCTAATGAGAAAGCACAATAAGTTTCTATATTTATACATATATTTAAAACCTTGTTCACTTTCAGTGTATGGATAACAGCAGCCTGCATATTCTGTTAAACTTCTTATTTTGTGTTCCATGGAAGAATAAAAGCCACACAGTTTAATGACACATGAAGGTGAGTAAACGATGACAGAATGTTTAGGGAATGTTTTAATGGTTTCATTTTTCCTGAAGGTATACTGATACCTTGATGCTTACTGATGCTTTATTTTGACTCACTGTTCACATTACCGGTTAAAATACTGTGAGTTTAACCAAGATTTAACATCTTTAACCCTGTAATAAAAGAACATTGATTTCTCATTGAACTGGTTGTTTTTTGTGAGAATTAATTGTGATCTCTTAAGTTAAATCCTTCAATGACTGACGAACTGGCGTGTGTGAATCTCTCTTATTCAGCACAGTTGTGCTCTCTGATGTCATCAGCGTTTCATGGCAACTGCTTCAGTTTGTTCATTATGACATAACAGCTGAGTATCAGAGACGACAGAAGTGTGTTCCAGCGATACAGGCAGCATGTGGTACTACACCGTGTCTCTCCTCTCATTTCTCACAGCTCCACGTGTCACCCCGGGGTTCTTTAACCCTTAAAGCAATGAAAAGCCTCACCTACGACATGTGGTTCTGTTGGGCAGTGAGGTTCTGCTGCTGCTGCATTAGAAGCTGCTGCTGTTGACGTCTGCGGGCGGTGCGGAGCTTCTCGAATCGGGCCTCCATCTCCTCCAGGACTTTAGGTGTGTAACGTACCACCAGTTTGACGCTGCCTCTTGCAGCTTTCAACAGCTCCACTGCTTTCTCGTGATGTTCACCCTCCACACTCTGACAACACCAAACACGTTATTTCACTAGCCATGTGATTTGCTTGTTTATTGCATCCAATCCTAGGGCCAGGAAGTGCTTCTAGATATGCAATCTCAACTTTTTTGAATTGTTGTGTTACAAAATTGAATTGTTAAATTGTACATTGTTGTGATGCAAATTGAAATCGCCAAACAAACAATTATATGAATATTTGCTAGATGTCGGTTTTGTGTGTGTGTGTGTGTTGAAGACATTGTTTTCACACAGTCGTGGCTGGTGGTAGTACCACAACATCATAACATTCTCTTAGCCATCAGCAATAAGAGGCATGTGCACCAGCTGTTAGTTGCTTGTGTTGTGTAGAGTGTTCATTATTTTGAGGGTGGAGCGTTAAATAAATAGTTAAACATTCTCACCATTTTATTTCTTAACTCAGCTTGTCTTTGTACCTGCCTACACTGTGATGTGTTCTAAACATTTAGGGTGAGTTGTGAGTCTGTTGACATCTGTCAGGTTTGACATCTGTCATCTGTCAGGTCATCTGTACAGTCTGGCTCTCAGTTTTAAGTCTAGCAAGTTTAGCGTTTTAAAATGTCAAAGTTTAAGGAGCAGAAAAAGGTGCTCTGTGAATTCAGTGTTTAATGAACTTCACTCAGAAACATTAAGTTTTAATATGTTTGACAGTGACTGTGTAACAGGAATGATGCCAGTCACTCACCACTCCATTGACGGACAGGAGCTGGTCTCCTCTCTTCAGGCCCCCTTGCCTTTCGGCCAGGCCCCCGGGGATGATGCGAGAGATGTAGATGGGAGAGTTCTGCTCTTTTCCACCCATCACATTAAAGCCCAGCCCTTCTTCTGTCTTGGGCAGCTCCACCACTCGCGGATGAGAATGACCTTCACTGGCTGCAAATGCTGCTACTGTGGCCTGACAAGAAACAGTGTCAGCCAGTGTAATTTTCATATACCTACAGACCCAATAACTGAATGTCATTTTCATATACCTACAGACCCAATAACTGAATGTCATTTTCATATACCTACAGACCCAATAACTGAATGTCATTTTCATTACCCCAACTGAATGTCTTTTCATACACCTACAGACCCAACTGAATGACTACGCTAACTCAATGTCATTTTCATACACCTACAGACCCAATAACTGAATGTCATTTTCATATACCTACAGACCCAATAACTGAATGTCATTTTCATATACCTACAGACCCAATAACTGAATGTCATTTTCATACACCTACAGACCCAATAACTGAATGTCATTTTCATATACCTACAGACCCAACTGAATAACTGAATGTCATTTTCATACACCTACAGACCCAATAACTGAATGTCATTTTCATATACCTACAGACCCAACTGAATAACTCAATGTCATTTTCATACACCTACAGACCCAATAACTGGATGTTATTTTATAATAGAATGTCATTTTCATACACCTACAGACCCAATAACTGAATGTCATTTTCATATACCTACAGACCCAATAACTGAATGTCATTTTCATATACCTACAGACCCAATAACTGAATGTCATTTTCATATACCTACAGACCCAATAACTGAATGTCATTTTCATCCCACAGCGACCCAATAACTGAATGTCATTTTCATACACCTACAGACCCAATAACTGAATGTCATTTTCATACACCTACAGACCCAATAACTGAATGTCATTTTTATACACCTACAGACCCAATAACTGAATGTCATTTTCATATACCTACAGACCCAATAACTGAATGTCATTTTCATACACCTACAGACCCAATAACTGAATGTCATTTTCATACACCTACAGACCCAATAACTGAATGTCATTTTCATATACCTACAGACCCAATAACTGAATGTCATTTTCATGTACCTACAGACCACAATAACTGAATGTCATTTTTAACACTACAGACCCAATAACTGAATGTCATTTTCATATACCTACAGACCCAATAACTGAATGTCATTTTCATATACCTACAGACCCAATAACTGAATGTCATTTTCATACACCTACAGACCCAATAACTGAATGTCATTTTCATATACCTACAGACCCAATAACTGAATGTCATTTTCATATACCTACAGACCCAATAACTGAATGTCATTTTCATATACCTACAGACCCAATAACTGAATGTCATTTTCATACACCTACAGACCCAATAACTGAATGTCATTTTCATATACCTACAACAAATAACTGAATGTCATTTTCATATACCTACAGACCCAATAACTGAATGTCATTTTCATATACCTACAGACCCAATAACTGAATGTCATTTTCATATACCTACAGACCCAATAACTGAATGTCATTTTCATATACCTACAGACCCAATAACTGAATGTCATTTTCACCTACAACCAATACTGAATGTCAATTTCACACACCACAGACCCAATAACTGAATGTCATTTTCTATATACCTACAGACCCAATAACTGAATTTAAACCTACAGACCCAATACAATGTCATTTTCATACACCTACAGACCCAATAACTGAATGTCATTTTCATACACCTACAGACCCAATAACTGAATGTCATTTTCATACACCTACAGACCCAATAACTGAATGTCATTTTCATACACCTACCGACCCATAACTGAATGTCATTTTTTTTACCAAACCTAAAAATAACTGAATGTCATTTTCATATACCTACAGACCCAATAACTGAATGTCATTTTCATACACCTACAGACCCAATAACTGAATGTCATTTTCATACACCTACAGACCCAATAACTGAATGTCATTTTCATACACCTACAGACCCAATAACTGAATGTCATTTTCATATACCTACAGACCCAATAACTGAATGTCATTTTCATACACCTACAGACCCAATAACTGAATGTCATTTTCATATACCTACAGACCCAATAACTGAATGTCATTTTCATACACCTACAGACCCAATAACTGAATGTCATTTTCATATACCTACAGACCCAATAACTGAATGTCATTTTCATATACCTACAGACCCAATAACTGAATGTCATTTTCATTACCCTACAGACCCAATAACTGAATGTCATTTTCATATACCTACAGACCCAATAACTGAATGTCATTTTCATACACCTACAGACCCAATAACTGAATGTCATTTTCATACACCTACAGACCCAATAACTGAATTCATTTTCACTACAGACCCATAATGAATGTCATTTTCATATACCTACAGACCCAATAACTGAATGTCATTTTCATACACCTACAGACCCAATAACTGAATGTCATTTTCATTATACCTACAGACCCAATAACTGAATGTCATTTTCATATACCTACAGACCCAATAACTGAATGTCATTTTCATACACCTACAGACCCAATAACTGAATGTCATTTTCATGATACACCTACAGACCCAATAACTGAATGTCATTTTCATACACCTACAGACCCAATAACTGAATGTCATTTTCATACACCTACAGACCCAATAACTGAATGTCATTTTCATATACCTACAGACCCAATAACTGAATGTCATTTTCATGTACCTACAGACCCAATAACTGAATGTCATTTTCATATACCTACAGACCCAATAACTGAATGTCATTTTCATATACCTACAGACCCAATAACTGAATGTCATTTTCATACACCTACAGACCCAATAACTGAATGTCATTTTCATATACCTACAGACCCAACTGAATAACTCAATGTCATTTTCATACACCTACAGACCCAATAACTGAATGTCATTTTCATACACCTACAGACCCAATAACTGAATGTCATTTTCATATACCTACAGACCCAATAACTGAATGTCATTTTCATATACCTACAGACCCAATAACTGAATGTCATTTTCATACACCTACAGACCCAATAACTGAATGTCATTTTCATGTACCTACAGACCCAATAACTGAATGTCATTTTCATATACCTACAGACCCAATAACTGAATGTCATTTTCATATACCTACAGACCCAACTGAATAACTGAATGTCATTTTCATACACCTACAGACCCAATAACTGAATGTCATTTTCATATACCTACAGACCCAACTGAATAACTCAATGTCATTTTCATATACCTACAGACCCAATAACTGAATGTCATTTTCATATACCTACAGACCCAATAACTGAATGTCATTTTCATACACCTACAGACCCAATAACTGAATGTCATTTTCATGTACCTACAGACCCAATAACTGAATGTCATTTTCTATACCTACCAAGACCCAATAACGGCAAAAATTTTTCATATACCTACAGACCCAATAACTGAATGTCATTTTCATATACCTACAGACCCAATAACTGAATGTCATTTTCATATACCTACAGACCCAATAACTGAATGTCATTTTCATATACCTACAGACCCAATAACTGAATGTCATTTTCATATACCTACAGACCCAATAACTGAATGTCATTTTCATACACCTACAGACCCAATAACTGAATGTCATTTTCATGTACCTACAGACCCAATAACTGAATGTCATTTTCATACACCTACAGACCCAATAACTGAATGTCATTTTCATGTACCTACAGACCCAATAACTGAATGTCATTTTCATATACCTACAGACCCAATAACTGAATGTCATTTTCATATACCTACAGACCCAATAACTGAATGTCATTTTCATACACCTACAGACCCAATAACTGAATGTCATTTTCATATACCTACAGACCCAACTGAATAACTCAATGTCATTTTCATACACCTACAGACCCAATAACTCAATGTCATTTTCATACACCTACAGACCCAATAACTGAATGTCATTTTCATATACCTACAGACCCAATAACTGAATGTCATTTTCATATACCTACAGACCCAATAACTGAATGTCATTTTCATACACCTACAGACCCAATAACTGAATGTCATTTTCATGTACCTACAGACCCAATAACTGAATGTCATTTTCATATACCTACAGACCCAATAACTGAATGTCATTTTCATATACCTACAGACCCAACTGAATAACTGAATGTCATTTTCATACACCTACAGACCCAATAACTGAATGTCATTTTCATATACCTACAGACCCAATAACTGAATGTCATTTTCATATACCTACAGACCCAATAACTGAATGTCATTTTCATACACCTACAGACCCAATAACTGAATGTCATTTTCATATACCTACAGACCCAATAACTGAATGTCATTTTCATATACCTACAGACCCAATAACTGAAATGTCATTTTCATACACCTACAGACCCAATAACTGAATGTCATTTTCATATACCTACAGACCCAACTGAATAACTCAATGTCATTTTCATATACCTACAGACCCAATAACTGAATGTCATTTTCATATACCTACAGACCCAATAACTGAATGTCATTTTCATACACCTACAGACCCAATAACTGAATGTCATTTTCATACACCTACAGACCCAATAACTGAATGTCATTTTCATACACCTACAGACCCAATAACTGAATGTCATTTTCATATACCTACAGACCCAATAACTGAATGTCATTTTCATATACCTACAGACCCAATAACTGAATGTCATTTTCATACACCTACAGACCCAATAACTGAATGTCATTTTCATATACCTACAGACCCAATAACTGAATGTCATTTTCATATACCTACAGACCCAATAACTGAATGTCATTTTTATACACCTACAGACCCAATAACTGAATGTCATTTTTATACACCTACAGACCCAATAACTGAATGTCATTTTTATATGCCTCCAAGACAGCAAAAGCATATGCTATCAGCTAATGGCACAAACAACTTTCTAATACTGCCAGAGTTTTGAAATGACAGTAAATGACCAGCACACGTGATTGTGAGGTTCGGGAGACAGGAAGGCATTTGTATCTTGAGGCTTACCCTTGGCTTAATTCCTTTTTCTAAACAAAGGTTTGAGTCCAGATTCCTTCCTCTTTGCTTTGCTGGTTTATTTTGACATTGTTCTCTTACACATCTTACACATTAGACCTATCTAGCAACAGCCGTTTAAAACTCAGTCAGTCTAGTAACTCAGAGCAATTATGTAAATTATAATGGTTCACATTTGCAATGGAGTTACTTTTATACCAACTGTGACTCATACCATAAACCATCCCCAAACATTTTCAAGCAGACATGGGTTCCAAAATCTGCTGTCAGACCAACCAAAGAAAAAACTGGATCTTCTGCAGACGTCTGAATTCCTGTGACTGCTGAGCTCATTAGTGAAACCAAAACTGAGGCAACTGACAGCATCGGGGACAGTGCAGGAAGACAAAAGCATTTCCTGCTGATCTGCACTCCAGGTACAGGTGCAACACTGTTGGGTTTCATTATTCATTAAAACCTTCACAGATTTTCAGAGATGTTTCAGCTGCCAGAATCCCAAAAGATGAAGCAAGCATTATTCTGATCTCTGAAACTGAAAGCACAGCACTTGCCCCATCTTGCCCCATAAATGTTTCTATGTGGGACATTTCAGCACAGATCAAATATAGAATAAGAAAGCTCAGCTGGTAAAGCAATTATAACAAATGCATGAATGTAAAAAACAGTTATGCTATGAAAACCTTTACAATGATGTCACTTTATCAACTCTTTTAGTAATGACAAACATCTGATAAACACTTTTAGTTATTTGAAGTATAACAGTAACTTTGTTTTGGATATAAGGACACTCTCTTGATATAAAACTCACTTTTTCTGGTGCAGTTTACAAACTGGATATCCATCAATGTCAATTGTGCCTTGAGTGTTTTTTGAAATACCAAAATATTCCCATAGAGCATAATGTAACAGCTCGGGTGGGAAACGAGGCTCAGCCTATGACAAAGGGTGACTGTTGCTTTAGTAGCTGTTCTCCCTCCAGTTTATGTGTTGAAAATTGTCCCAACGATTGAAAATTGTCCCAACGGCATGCAGACGTGAGCTGCTCGCATCATGCTGATTGACCTTTTCCTGTCATTCTGCAGGATTTCATACGTCTGGTAGCTTTTCAAAGTGACCAAGCAAGGTGCTTTGAGGAAACCCTGCAGCTGTTGTCCATCCTGTCTAAAACTTTAATTGTTATGTTAATTCTGCTTATCTGCTGAGATCTGTTCAGGGCGCAAACTAATTAAACGAGGACGCGAGGAATCAATGCATCTGTGTGTTTTATCAGAACACTGCTCTAGTGAAGAAGACTGTAAAGTTATTGGTATGTTTTTGATGTGTTTGATGTGTTTTAATGTGTAATATTGACATTATTGACAATAGTATGTTACATGTATGTACTTTAGTATGTACTTGTTTTGTTTCAAACCTGTATGCTGTTATTTAGTGAGTCTCAAGAATATTTACATGAATCTGTCATTAAACCGCAGATCACAGTGACTGCAGTTAAATCGTTAAAAGAACACAAAAAAGCACCATAACTTCAGTCTTTACAAGCAACACTGCAGTTATTTGTGCTGTGAAATGGAATGTGATACAGAAATGGTCAGACATACCTTAGCTGTGGCACGTGCTTGGTACTCCGGACAGCCGTTCACTGTTATTGTTTCATGCATATATTGATAAACCTACAAAACACAGTGTGACACATTTCAGCCTCATGTTTCACTGTTCTTTTGCAATTACAAAAAAGATGAAAAACTGCCAAAGAGTTTCTCATCTGCCCAGCCAGCTCATAAATGTCACTTCAACTTGTCAATGGTAACATCATCCCAGAAGAACACACTCTTGAGGACCAGCTGAACTTCATGGACCATGTCACAGAGATCATCTTGTGTGATGTGGAAGATCTGACCCTTCCTATTCAACTGTGTTGCTTGTCCAGGCTCTTGTCATCTGTGGACTGATCCACTGGAATGCGTTTCTAAGCTTACACAGTCAAATCATCCAGAATCCTGTTTTAAACATTTGTCTCATTCTCTGTTGATTGATGTTGTAGCTTGTGTACCCCTCAGAAAAATTCTGAAACTATGTATTATGATACTTGTAATGGTACTGTCTTCCTAGAATAAATGGATTTGGGTGTAGACTGTCACATTTGTAAGTCACTCTGGATGAAATAAATTGCAAAATGAATACATGAAAATGATGGAATAGCGATTGATAGTCCTCATCGGGAATGCTGCCGCAGTAGGCATTACAAATTAAATTTAGATGGCTGCTCAATGCAGAAAATGTAATAGATTACAGATAACACTGTGATTAATGAAATAATGTGATGTCTCTGTGCTATTCCAGCATATTCTATGTGGTCACCCTTTTCATAGAATTTAAAAAATCTCTTAACATTTTATCACCCAGTTTCTTAAGGAATCATCCTGAGAATCTTTTAAAAGTTTTGAAGGAGTTTCCCTCTATCCTGCGCTCTTACTGTGCTCATAATTACATAATAATTAATTTTAAACATTGAAGCAAACAGCTTCATATGAAAAGACTTTTTAAAATGATAAGAAACATTTCAGTCAAGTTTCCAAACATTTGTCCAGTCGTGTATACATTTATAATTCCTATAATTCATTTAAAGAAGCCACATGAATCATCTTTCATCACCTGAAACATCTTTCATCTATTTTCACACACAGGTGCTCGTACAGAGACCACATTCACACCACACAGAGACGTGACTATTAGCTTGAAGTCCTTTATGGATTTGAAGATTGTGTTTATCTCGTTACCCAGCGCTTCTGAAACACAGCTGGTGCCACAGGAAGCAGCAGCTCTCGCTGTCTCATGCAGATTTCTCTGTGATCTATCAAGCACCTTGGGCAGAATCTTGAGCTTTTTTCCTGTATTCCTACAGAGACACCGGTGTGATAGAAGACCTTTAAAATATTTCTTTATATGCATGTGTTGGCTTTGAAGCACTCAGGATAAACCCCAACAAGCAGGTGCTCTCGGTGGCCTTTAGAAACAGCCTGACAAGAAATGAAAGAGCTGCTTAGTGTCTCTGATTTCAAGCTGTAAAAAAGGGGACAATCTAAAAGTGAGCTATGTTTTCATCTGAAAGCTGTGCTGTAAAGAAGCACAGCATGTGTGTGAGCACAGCATCCTCTACAGAATGTTGCACATCTGATTTTTTTATCACAGTTGTTGGTATGTGTCTGACTTGTCATCAAAATAAAGCATGTTTTTGGGAAGTCTCATGTTTGCAGCAGTTGCAACAAAGTCTTGCTCTGTTAAAGGCACAGTTCACCTAAAAATTAAAATACTACCATTAGACTCAATTAGACTCAGACTCAATTTTTTTTAATCACAACCTGACTTTTGCACCTCTCTGTGGAACCCAAAAGGGTATTTTTGCATAATTTTCAAGCTTCTTGTTTTCCCAAAAACATGCACAACGAAAGCCTGGGGGTTGTGTGAGGTCAAAATAAAAACTACTTTTGTAGTTTTGAAGCTTGACCGCTCTGGTCATTGTATGCATATATGGAAAACAGCAGGACAGTTCTCTTATTAGGGTTTGAAACAAAATGAGGAAATGAGGTCAGAATTGTTCTGGTTGTGTATGGACTGACTGAATCCTACTGCAAGTCACTTGAGTTTGCTTGTTGGTTTTATGGCAACAACAAGGGTAACGTCACTCATAACGCTTTCAATTCATATAATTTCATCTAGTTCATAGCTGCTATAGTTGAATCATAGTTGATTCTTGTGCAAGGTAAATGTGCACGATTCCATCCCCTCCCTCAAAAAGTGTGCCATCATCTTTTGGTTAATGTGAAGAAGAGGTTTTTATTGTCACTTTTTTTTATTTATCACTTTTATTGTAAACAGTTTGTTTGTGCTCAGCAGGGCTTCTGGGGCTCTTTTTAATGATCTTTAGTTCTGGTTTGGTGGTTATGATAGTGTTCCGCTTTTCATTATACCACCTCTCTTCACCTCTTTCCTACAGTCCTGTGTGAGCTCAGCTCTCGTCTCTCATGTCTCGAGGGAGCTCAGCTCACTGGGGTTTGGTCGGCTTTCATTAAGTCACATCTGTTTTACTTTAATGAGAACTATACACATGCACACACAGGTGTATTACACCTGGCTCCTCTTTTTCCTGCCAAACAGTGGAAAAACCCACCCACAGGCCAGAGCGATGTGTTTCCTGTAACCTCTGACCCTGCATGCATCTGATTGACTGACTGACTGACTGACTGACTGTTTGACTGACTGACTGATTGACTGACTGACTGACTGACTGACTGACTGACTGACTGACTGACTGACTGACTGACTGACTGACTGACTGACTGACTGACTGACTGACTGACTGACTGACTGACTGACTGACTGACTGACTGACTGACTGATTGACTGACTGACTGACTGACTGACTGACTGATTGACTGACTGACTGATTGACTGACTGACTGACTGACTGACTGACTGACTGACTGACTGACTGATTGACTGACTGACTGATTGACTGACTGATTGACTGACTGAGCTCTCAGTCAGTCAAAGACATCACCACTGCGAACAACATAAAAACATTACATATGAATTCTCATTTCCATAACACATTACTGTGCTTGGAAATGATCAGTTAACATTAGAAAGTAGAAAAATGCACATTTTCTCTGCAGAGGTTTAGGTAACAGTCTGGGATTGGATCAAGATGACTGTAATATAGGACCAACTGATGCGTAGAATAAGGAAAATCACATGTGGTTTGCATTTGTGAACGAATAAAGCTCTTGAATCTCATGGGTATGTTTAAACACGTCGCCACTTGTGACAGCTTGACGACAAAGTCAAAATTAGTAAGGTAATTGTCAAACCTGCAGCGTGTGAAAAGTCAACAACATTTGAAAGTCGCACAGGTTTGGAGTAAATGATGATTTCATTTTTAGGAAAACTGTCCCTTTAATTTTTTGAAAATTTTGAAGATGACGACAAACACCTTGTCCTGTAAAATGATTTTAGGAGTGTGTGATGTGACCCGTAGGCCAAAAAGTCACTAACAGCCACAGTCTTCATCGGGATCTGTTTTCCTGTTCTTTGTTTCTTGTTTGAAGGACTGGGTATTCTGTCATGCTGATTTGTTCCTGCCTCTTTCTGTGCTGTAAATTAAACGGACGTTGTGATGCGCAGGTGTCTTCTCACACCCTCGTTACAGGAATGTGGGAGACAGATTTCACCATATGATACTGCACATGATTGCCGGGGCATGAAATGAGCTCTCAGGGTATCTGCACACGGCTTGGTAAAACCCGGGCCTGATGGATGCTGGGATTGTGAACTGATGTCCTGCTGAAAGTTTTATTATATTAATGCACTGTTCTCATGCTTGATGCTACAAAGGCAAAAAAGTGAAACGGTACTTAATGATTCATCTGTTGCGTCATCTGGCGTGCAGCTCGATTGAATGAATCTCATTTATAGTCTCTACAGATCTCCATCTGAAAAAAAAGATGGAGCTCCAATCTCCATCTTTTTGCATTCACTGAGAAACACACTCACAAGTTTAGTGCTTCGCACTTCTGGGGAAGATCTTGTCACTGGAAATTTTGAAAGGTTCATGGCATCAAAACTTTCCAAGATATTCAAAAGGTTTCTTAGTGTTTTCTGTCCAAGCTATATAAGCGTAAAACTTAAATAAGTTTATATGCTCATTCTGGCCAAGAATCAACCAAATAAACACACCTTTTGACTGACCTTTTGACCATGAAAGTATCCAGTCACACTCTATTTTGTTTGTACTTGCTTTTTAGAGGTGGGTAAATCTGAAATTGATTCCACAGTAATTGCACAACAGTGTTAGTCCGTGGCTGTCTGTACGGAAAACAACTCAGATACTCAGGACATGAATTTATCTCCCACATTGTTTCAGAGTAAACAAGCACACAATTATATGTATTCAGTCCACTGCTGAAAAAGAGCACAGCTGTGGTGTCACACATAAAGACAGCATATAATCATCCTTATACTAATAAATTAAATAAACTGTCTAATTAACATAATCTGTTTCTTTTCTCGCCCACACACACTTCTACATGGGGAAATAGATGTTTCCATCTGGATGATGCTGAAGTTCATTATCACACAGAAGTGTCTGTCAGGGAGAGAAAGTGGACTGAAAACTATTTAAGCTGTTTGCAAGCGTGGTTCTCATATTTGACCTTGAAATGGATTACTGAGACATTCTGAATGGTGAGGATGGTGTCCTGGAATGGCACTTAAAACCACCATGTTGCAGGTCATCTTTCTTCTCTGAATATTTGCATTTCTGAAAGTTGCTGAGAACTGTAGTGAAAGAACAGGCACCATTCACTGCTATTTCTGCCTGACAGACACCTTTCATCATCAGACCTGTGATGCAAGCCTGTCATAAACATCATGCTGAGGTTTGATGTAATCAATGAATCTACAGTCTACTGTACGTCTACTGAAAGATTTCTATATACATCCACCTGAAAACTGATATAGTATCTTACTGTTAATTGTAGCTGCAAAAAGTGTCCCTGTAGCTCAGGTGGAGGAGAATGGCACTGGCTAGATTATGAGTTATTTCAAAACTGTGTGTATATGTATATACAATGTATATCCTGAATGCACTGTAAGTCACTTATATAAATATTAAATGTAAATGCAAGAAAGTAAATTAAATTGATTACAAAAATCAAAGGATCAATTCTACCCTCAGTTCTGCTTAATCAGAAAGATTTTCTTTCTTTTGTGGAACACAAAAGCCTTTCTATAGCAACGAAACTATTTTACGGTCCTTTTTATTTTGTTTGTATAGAATAAGGTCAGATGGATTTGAAATGACATGAGGCATAACAGATGACAATGTTTTTTTTTAATAGAACAATTCCTTATAATTTATAATTCACATTATAATTACAAATAACGTGTCACACGTGAAATACTGGGCGCTTCTTTAGAGATAACAAGGCTAATTATAGGTCATGTGACCCACCTCTCTTATGGCTGTGCAGAACTCACTCTGTAGAACCTTCTTCAGGGACTGAAGCTTGTGACCCGGGACGTCACCTGACTCCTGTAATTTTTCCAGCAACTCAATCGCCCTGGCAACATCTGAGAGAGAAAAGAAAGCACAGATGTGTCAGAATAAAAGAGAGATGGAGTGAGTGAGTGGGTGAGTGGGTGAGAGAGACAGAGTGAGAGAGGTTTTCACAATGGCAGCAGGGCAGGGAAAGGTGTTGGAGCTGCAGTGAATCGATTGGCAGGATAATGGAAACAGACTTTGCTGAAGGCCAGAGAGACCAGTGAAAGCAATCAAAGCTCTCTTTACATGGAGCAAAAAAAAAAACATCCCTCCATTCACCTCAGCATTGAGCATAGAGACCTTCACAGATGTCAGACATGGCCTGGTAAAAACAAAAGAGTCAGGAAACAGATGATGAAGATGATGATGAAGATGGGTGTTTGCCACAGATTTCAGGGTTTGTGTGTAATCTAGATCTTAATCCAGACACTTGAATAAACAGACTGGTGAGATCAGCTGCGTTTCAGTGGAAGTGCTTTAAAAAAATCAATTTACAAAAGATCTGTCCCTAAATTCCTTCTCCTTAAAGGTAATGTGTGTCATTTATTCAGCGTAAATAGTTTCTCTTATTTTCGCTTAAAATGCACAGACAACAGTAAGTGAGCCATTTGTATGCTAAAGTGTAAAAACTTCAGTGCTATGAAAACAATGCTCTGTTTGTTCGATGATCTCAGCCAGCCACAAACAGAATCAAACAGAAGCAAGAGTTTGGGGGCAAACTTATGGCTAATTGTGCTTGTATATCTTTGTACTGTGAGAAATTTTTATGTAATGTGCAACTGTTTGGAGTGGAAAATGAAGAAGATACTTCTAAATCCTGTCCAGCACACAGGCACAGTGTTATTTTACTCCAAGCAGTTTGACATGAGATAATACTGTTGTCCATACACACACAGCAGAAAGAACTGGGCCAGACCCGGACAGAAACTAATAAAAGCAAGCCCGCTGAGACTAGATGAGCGGACACAAAAGCTATTACAGCCTGTGGGCTCATGGGAAAACAACAGATGCAACAATCTGAGCAAAATCTCTTGCACTTGGGGTCGTTTTGGTCAGGCAAATCGAGAGGAAGGTTGCAACCTTCTTCTTTGATATTTAAATGCAGTTTTTCCTGTCATGCTGCACTAAATTTCTGCATTTTTTCTGATGAAACCGTGTGAGAATTCAAACTCCTCTGTTATTAAAACAGATCTGATTCTGTTAAAAATCTGTCAGCTAGATCTATAACCAAACAGTGTCCTGGGACGTGCTGCTTGAATACAGCACAGAGCTGTCAGTGAAACGTTTGTAAGAAATGAATCACTCTATTGCCACCACACAGCAGTACAATCAACACGGGCAATGTCATAAACGGCCCCTAGCTGATTTCTCAAACAGCAATAATAAAGAGAAACCAACTGAAACAACAGAGAGTAGTTTTATTACTGGTGGTGTTTTCTTTGAATTGTATACAAGCTCTGATCCAAAAACTACCATCCTAACTGTATTTGGAATTTCCCACATTGGCAACATGTACATGCATAATACAAATCTCACTTTTTAATGAGATACAGCAGACTCGACTCTCAACTGATTCCAGTACAGTTTGTCATAAGAATGATGTCAAGCTAATGTTGTGATACTCTGAACATAAAAGACAAACACACACAAATATTCAGTTATTTACACACTTCACAATTGTTCCTCAATATTTTCTGTTTTTTAATTAATTAAAGTACATTTATAATTGACATCTTTCTTGGTTTTTCATTGAGCTTGTTGCAATGCGTTATGGGGCTGCCTCCCCTGTGATACCTGTGATGCTGCCTTAGAATTTGGCCCAAAGGTTTCACAACTGGAGCTTGTCTATTATGACTTTTATGACACTGTGTAGACGGCTCACTAGGTTTTGAAACTGTAAAGTAAAGGTCTACGATTCAGAATATCAATGATAACATTAAAGAGTGAACAGAAAAGAGTCAAGCATGAAATCTGAAGCTCAGAGTACATGCAGCATGAACTCTCACACTGTCCTGACAGCACAGTGCACAGCATCAGATTACTGAAGTTACTCTCTGTCACTGTGTCCTGTCACAGCTGGCACAGTCGAGCAGGACCACACATGTACAGAACTGGCCGCTCAGCAGTGTGATGACTGTCTCTTCATTAATACAGAGCTTAACACCGTCATTGACATGTGTACGGTAATGAGCAGATTTTTACATGTTGCTGTCCTGTTAGCTGAAGCAGGAGACTGCTCGATCGCTCCCTTCACATTTATGTCACATCAGCAGGAGGTCAGAGGACGGCCATGAATGATCATTTACCTCCTCACTTCCCATCATTCTTTCTGACTCAAAATCACTGTTTCTAACTGACTGTTTTTTTGTTATTCAGTCTGTTTCTGTCCCACTTATTAACACTTCTCATGAATAAGACTCACAAGGTGAACTTTCTAGAAGATTCAAAAGTAGAGCTGCAATAGTGCAAATGTTTCTGTTGCGCTGTGCCCATTACCAAAGACCTTCCTTCTTGTTTATCATGATTAAAAGTGAGTGCTTTGGCACAAAGGTTAAGGCTTTGGAAATTTTTTGTGATACCGGCACTCATTACAACACAAATGAGTTGATTCTGCTTGACAAACAGAGATGCTGTGCATGAGATACAGCAGATATGTATGTCTCCATTTGCCAAGCAGGAGCTATTTCATTCAAGTGTTGGGACAAAATATTTTGCCAGAATATAAAGTATGTCCACTTCTGCCATCAATGAAGAAAGATGCAAATTTACAGCAGAAATGGCCCATCAGTCAGGCAAGCCAACTAGAAAACACTTTTTTACAAAATGTGTGTGTGGTTCTGATGGAGTGGTTCATTTTGTTTTTCAATATCTATCTAGAAATAAGCACAGTAATCACTAAGGCAGCCGCTTTAGGTGTCACTGCCAGTGTGTTAGGTTTGCTGACTTGTTTTAGAGAGAGGGTGCATGCTAGAAGTGAACTAATACAGTCAAGCAGAAATCAGCAAAACTGACACAACTGCTTATAGCACTTTAACTGTATTGAGCTGATATTCTATAACCTCAGGGAAGGAAATTATGTCTAATTACTTATTAACTATCCAAAGATCAATTACTATCATGTCATTTAGTGGGCGAAGTTACTTATAAAAATATATGAAGTGTTTAATGCATTCTGAAACTGTTAACGACTGTATCTGAAAGAGCATGAAACATTTTATAACATTTTAAAGATAAATCTAACCATTAACAGTTATATGGTGATAAAAGCTTCTTAAAGCATTTCAAGCTCCTGCGTCATGTACAGCTATTACAGATAGGATTAATTGTGGTGCCTCAGGTTTTTCTCTGGATTTTTGTAAACAACTGACCTAGACTGACCTAGCATATACTTGCATGCTTGTTTTAAAACAACAGGTTATTTGATGAGCCGCTGTACACATGTGAGGTCTCTGATCGGTACATTAAAATGCATTACCATGGAGACCGCTAAGGACAGCATTGGACACTGCAAATGCGTTGGCTACAGAGTTGAAGAGTTAAACACTATTATGTGTCTCTTCTTGTAACGTATAGTCTCACAAATGAAAAACAAGCCAGAGCGATTGCGTCATTTCGCGCCTTCAAAGGTTCTGCCCACATGGGGCTGTCTGCCCACATGGATCTGTGACTAACACAGAGAGAATAAGAGCAGCGAGAGAGAGTTTTCAGCCTTCCAGTATCACAATACACTCGGTGACCTGGCTCTCCATTACAGCCACTGGAGCCTCCAGCAGCACAAGACCTTCTGTTTGCGCATACATACTCTGAATTTGAAACATGCACTAACAACACAGCTTAGACCAGCTGTAGTGTTTAGACCATGTGCCCAAAATAAAAGGTTTCTCTATGTTGAAATCTTTGTACTGAACAGAATTGCTTGTTATGATTCTCTATGAATTCTCTACAACAGCAGGCTTTAGTCTGTCAAAGTGAGTGTGGAGATCGAGGTCTGAAGAACAAAATGTGACACTTTGGTTGAGTTTTTCTGACAAAATACTGCAGATGTGTGCAACAGTGATCTGCCAGTAGGGGAGGGGTAATATCTCCGAGTTCTCTCTGAGAAGTTGCTCACAGCTAACAGAGAGAGAAGGTCATTTCCTCTGCTTTTCGTGATGTGGATTATTGATATGTGATCCAGTGTGGCACACTGATAACCCCTAATGAGAAAGTGCATGTGAATTCATGACAGTGTATGAGGACCAGGCCATTGTTGATGTGATTCATCTGTTCATCCGTTGATGAAGGTTGCTTACTGCCTCCTATAAGAAGTGAATCAAAAGAGCCCCTGAAGAATAATAGTTCCTAGATACAGTGCTTTCTTCAGGGGATGTCTGTGGATTTATTTCCTCACGCGTTTGTCGTCCTCCCGTCGGTCATGTCAGATCATTAAAAAAAAAAACTGCACGTCTCCTGAATAAACTAAACAACAATGTTGAGAAATCATTCATGTCTGCAGCACAGACGCTGCAAGAAGAGTTACACACCAAAGTGTAATACTCACGGTGGAGTTCTTCCTTACAAATAATCAACAGGAGTAGTGATGCTTGGTTAAAAATCAGCCCTTGATAACACAGACATGCACAATATATATTAGAAACATAGTAGAAACAGGGCTAGGCACTAAACACAGGAAAGGCACTGAATACATGAAACAGATAAAAATGTCCTTGATACAATCAAGTGCACTGAGAAGCTGTTTGTCAGTTTGTCCAGATTCTCTCTCGGGTGAAACTGAAGTTTAAATCTACTCAGCTCTGTTGAGGTTTCCTCTCGTCCTCTGTGTGTGGCACAGTTCACAGTAAAGTATGTAACTGTGTTGGACACCGTATGAGTTAAGCGTAGTATTTTACGCCATGTAATGTGATGAATCTCTTGGTGAAACAGGAAATTTAATGAGAAAAAATTTACACAAATATTTTTTCTTTGTAATAACAGGCACCAATGAACTGTGCAGAAGACCATGTGTAATAGGAAAATATAATGGGATAATTTTGTGTTGAATTTATGCTGCTTATGTGATAATTCCATAACCATTAAACTGCAGTTTAATTGGTATAATATATACATGCAGTTATAAATAAATCATCTGAAAAAATAGAATTAAAATCTTCAGTGACTGTCAGCCACGACTCTTCTGGACTGTTTCACATATTTGTAACAGACGCGTTTTATTGTGAAGGGCATTGTCTTCAGCATTTTATATGACAGAATGAATTGCCTGAAAGAGTGCTGGCCATCTGCCGCTCTTCAGATTCAGACGGGCGTATCTTTATAGGTAAGGCAAGCCTGAAGGAAATGCTGGTCTCTGGATGGCAGGCCTGCCAAAACAGCAAGAGTCTGTGCAGACACAAAACCACGTCCACCTGTGAGGTCCTGCTCGTATCCTCATTCCTCCCTTTTTTAGCACAGGAATTAACAGTAAGTGGTCTGACTCTGACCTCAACAGTGTAACAGGTCTGACAAAAGACTTCACTGAGCTTTTGTGCCTTGTTTGCAAAGGTGACCTGCCACCTTTGTCACTTCCATTGCAAAGGTACAGAAATTAAATAAATCAACAGTTAATCTGTTACTCTGAAATGTCTTGGTGGTAAAGAGGAATGTGTAGAGCAATCATAAAAATCTGTGTTCAGATCCAACATAATGACATGTATGGTTTTAAGCAGTTGTGTATAATGGTGTGGCTCCTGCATCACTAGAGGAGGTCTAATGATTTCCTGTCATGCGGCTCTTTGACTCTGTGCTGTACATGATTGACAATATACATATTGATCTTGTAATGGGAATGAACTGCTCCATACTGTACATTAGTGTCACCTCTATTGAGAACTGTAAGATGCTTAATCTTCAAACATCTGTTATTTAAATACAATAACAGGAAAGCGTCACAACCTCTAGTTAACTAGTTGCCCACAAATGAGGGAAAACACAGGTTATTTGCTCTGTGATTAAATGATAACTACAGTTCTGGCCTCAGGCAGAACAGCTTTATAGTAAGAGATGTTGGGTAATGTGAGGCTTTCTGATATCATAAAGCTGTCTGTGTGAATGTCCTGCCATTAAGAAAAACAACTTCGTTGGGTTTCTGTGAAAATAACAATAAAGTTTTTCTGGTGTTCGTCTCTTTTTCCTGAATGCAGTGAGGTTATTTCCCACTGCACGCTGGCTCATTCTTTAAGCTGATGAATGACTGTGTTGTTGAGCTCATATATGTTTATTTTAGACAGATCTTCTAATCTGTGAATGAATTATTATAAAAGTCATAATAAACAAAGCTGTGGACTGACGTCACGATTCAGACGCGTCTCGTTATTAAAGTACGCGAGCTCTGTCGCGTCGCGTCGCGTCGCTTCACACATCGCCCCTCATCCCTCTGTAAACAGCCCGTCTCTTACAGCGGTGCACGATAAACGATCAACCGCGACGCGTCGCTCCGTCTGACTTCAGTGACACTCGTCAGATCATAATAATACAGTCCGTGTTAAAGCACTGAATGAATGAATGAATGAATGGATGAATGAATGAACGGTGAAGAAGTTAAAATAAAAACATGAAGTGAAAATGAAGCCAGAAGTGATCTACATCAGACAGATGAGCAGCACATCAGATGAACAGCACATCATCAGAGCAGCACATCGGATGAACAGCACATCATCAGAGCAGCACATCATCAGAGCAGCACATCAGATGAACAGCACATCATCAGAGCAGCACATCATCAGAGCAGCACATCATCAGAGCAGCACATCATCAGAGCAGCACATCAGATGAACAGCACATCATCAGAGCAGCACATCAGATGAACAGCACATCATCAGAGCAGCACATCGGATGAACAGCACATCATCAGAGCAGCACATCATCAGAGCAGCACATCAGATGAACAGCACATCATCAGAGCAGCACATCATCAGAGCAGCACATCAGATGAACAGCACATCATCAGAGCAGCACATCAGATGAACAGCACATCATCAGAGCAGCACATCATCAGAGCAGCACATCATCAGAGCAGCACATCATCAGAGCAGCACATCATCAGAGCAGCACATCATCAGAGCAGCACATCGGATGAACAGCACATCATCAGAGCAGCACATCATCAGAGCAGCACATCAGATGAACAGCACATCATCAGAGCAGCACATCATCAGAGCAGCACATCATCAGAGCAGCACATCATCAGAGCAGCACATCAGATGAACAGCACATCATCAGAGCAGCACATCAGATGAACAGCACATCATCAGAGCAGCACATCGGATGAACAGCACATCATCAGAGCAGCACATCATCAGAGCAGCACATCAGATGAACAGCACATCATCAGAGCAGCACATCATCAGAGCAGCACATCAGATGAACAGCACATCATCAGAGCAGCACATCAGATGAACAGCACATCATCAGAGCAGCACATCATCAGAGCAGCACATCATCAGAGCAGCACATCAGATGAACAGCACATCATCAGAGCAGCACATCATCAGAGCAGCACATCATCAGAGCAGCACATCATCAGAGCAGCACATCATCAGAGCAGCACATCATCAGAGCAGCACATCAGATGAACAGCACATCATCAGAGCAGCACATCATCAGAGCAGCACATCATCAGAGCAGCACATCATCAGAGCAGCACATCATCAGAGCAGCACATCAGATGAACAGCACATCATCAGAGCAGCACATCATCAGAGCAGCACATCATCAGAGCAGCACATCAGATGAACAGCACATCAGATGAGCAGCACATCATCAGAGCAGCACATCAGATGAACAGCACATCATCAGAGCAGCACATCATCAGAGCAGCACATCATCAGAGCAGCACATCATCAGAGCAGCACATCAGATGAACAGCACATCAGATGAACAGCACATCATCAGAGCAGCACATCAGATGAACAGCACATCATCAGAGCAGCACATCAGATGAACAGCACATCATCAGAGCAGCACATCGGATGAACAGCACATCATCAGAGCAGCACATCAGATGAACAGCACATCATCAGAGCAGCACATCAGATGAGCAGCACATCATCAGAGCAGCACATCAGATGAACAGCACATCATCAGAGCAGCACATCGGATGAACAGCACATCATCAGAGCAGCACATCAGATGAGCAGCACATCATCAGAGCAGCACATCAT
>JAZGTH010000012.1:11677500-11727500 GCA_036877525.1 Chromobotia macracanthus | reverse complement strand
GAATTCTCAACAAGATCATGTTGTTCATCTTAAAGGGGTTAAAACCACGAATAATCCAATTTTGCTTGAACCTTTGAGATTAAATGTACCATGAAAACATCCTCTCTAAGCCAAAACATTGTCGAAAACAATACATTTGTTGACACAAAAAAACAGTTTAACTGCAAAAATGGTTTGATCTGAATTTGTGCAATTTTCTGATGTTAAACAGATTACTAAACCAGCATGTGACATTACTGATGCCTATTGTGTGTTCAAAAACTTGATTCACCCTGTCATTATTCTTAAACACTAGAAGAACTAAATAGATATAAAGTGTTTCTGACTGTCCAGCCTCAGATGACGTCTGTGGAACAGATGATGTAAAACGTTAAGAACTGACAGCTTCTGTCTCCATTCACTGTCACTGTAGAAAAACCCTTGTGTTTCATAGAAGATAAAAGTGTGAATGACAGATGAAACACATGAATGGCAGGACTTTAATTTTTTGTTAAACAATTTTCTTGTTTAATTAGAATGACACATTTAAAGTTTAAGTCTTTACCAACATTTTGTGCTGTTGTTTTGCTTTTTCAAGCAAAACAGGTAAATGTCCCCAACCTGCCGACATGCAACATGACGCAAGACATCTTTATCATGTTCAACTCTAAATCCTGAACAATTCACTTCCTGATCGGCATACAGACGGTCCGCCACGCAGAACCAGGACCACCTAATATTAATCGACTCTGTGACTCTAATCGACAACAGTAAATTACATCATCCATTAACTGTCAATGTGACTGATGACTCTGTGGAAGTCTGCAGCTTACACAGGGGCTTCATTCAGCAGTGAAGGGGCTCTACTGCCATAGACTATAGCTGACAGTGATGGATAAGCCACAACACAGCAGACATTTCTGAGCTGAGCTATTGACTGAAATGGCTGGTTGGCTTATGAGACCCTTCTTACAATGTCTGAAACACCCACTACACATCTTTCATTAAAACTGGGCTTCATAGACCGACATCAGAATGGCATTCCCCTTGAAACCACTTTAAAAAAAAGTTATCTCAAACATTAACATTACTTATGGTCCATTATATACATTTAGATCTCTTACAAAGCCCAGCAAGAAGCCAGCGACTGGTGTGAATGCCATTTGAATGCTACAAAGGAGGGGAAGATTTTCAGTGAACGAAAATGTCAATTAAACTCTTCACACAGATGTATTATATCGCACAATCATTGTTTCATTGTAATTCAGTTCATTGTATTATACAGTGGTCTATAGTTTCATTACGCAGACAACATGATTTTACAACACAAACTCTCTTATATGCCTATAGTGTCCTATAATGGTCTATAGTGTCCTATAATGGTCTATAGTGTCCTATAATGGTTTATAGTGTCCTATAGTGTCCTATAATGGTCTATAGTGTCCTATAGCGTCCTATAATGGCCTATAGTGTCCTATAATGGCCTATAGTGTCCTATAATGGCCTATAGTGTCCTATAATGGTCTATAGTGTCCTATAGTGTCCTATAATGGCCTATAGTGTCCTATAATGGCCTATAGTGTCCTATAATGGCCTATAGTGTCCTATAATGGTCTATAGGACTTGTGATGCCATTGTACACAATACTGAAGTCTGCATGTAAATACATTTCAGCTGTTTTACAAAGAACATATGGGGTCGCTTTACTCTGTGGAAAGTGAAGACAACGCGTGGCGTGGCTGTAATTGTGCCGCACGAGGCGTGTTGCACGCACAGGAAACGAGACCCTCGTGCACGAGGACACGCGCCGAACCCGGACAGTTTTGCAGTGACACAAGCGATCCGCTGATGTAATGCTGGACGCTTGAAAACACAATCCAGTCATGTCAATGATGAGCACATCGACATGTATAGAGAAAACGTGAGAAGAAAAAGCGTTTCACGTAAAAACGCGACGCTTCTCCCTCTGACGCGTTTGAATCAGCACACACAGAACACATCACATTTCTAATGTTTTAATCTAAACATTAAACACAGACTTCACATGTTCAGCATTTTGAGTATTAAATGTGTTATTGTGTAACGCTGTGGAGATCAGCTGCTGATGGAGATCAGCTGCTGATGGAGATCAGCTGCTGATGGAGATCAGCTGCTGATGGAGATCAGCTGCTGATGGAGATCAGCTGCTGATGGAGATCAGCTGCTGATGGAGATCAGCTGCTGATGGAGATCAGCTGCTGATGGAGATCAGCTGCTGATGGAGATCAGCTGCTGATGGAGATCAGCTGCTGATGGAGATCAGCTGCTGATGGAGATCAGCTGCTGATGGAGATCAGTGGATACATACAGGTAACATGCAACACATCTTCCTCCCCTCTGAAGGACTGGACCAGGACTGCTGTTATTGTGATGAATGCACAATATGAAGGTTTTAACCTGGCCTCTTAACCTTCTGACTAGTCTGAGTCTGTTTATTGACATTGATGTCTGCAACCTGGTAAATGTGTATGTATCCAGGTTAGCAGGTGTCCTGTAAGAGATGTTGTGTGGAGATCTGGTGGTGATCTGTATGGCCATTGTTCCTCAGGCCACGTTCACCCACATGTTGGTGCCACCAACAGCCTCATATTTGTGAGGGATTTGCTTCTAAAGGCTCTCCATTCATATCGCCCATGTAAAGGCAAGCTGCAGCTTTTATATGGTTTAGTAACAGCAAGAAGTGCTTATTTGTCTAAACATACCAATTAGACCTTCAGAAGTGTCTTTTAATAATGATTGTGTACATTTACAATTGTTCATTATTGCTTTAAGATCCCACTCTCCCTGGTCCTTTGTGGACCTTTTTTGTGTATGTTTTGCTTTTGAATAGCAGAAACATCACCCTCACTGTGGTGCTGCAGTGGAACTGGCTGTCTTTCCCTTAGGAAAAGGTGTCCATGCATCCAGATGTCAGCCTGCACTGGGAGGAGGAAATGACCACCGCCCGCTCTCACAACTGCATGCCCGACCCTGCTCATCATCCCCTGTATGTCCTCTGCACCTCCAGTACCACTGGAACTCCAAAGGTGAATGTAGATTTATGATACTGTAACACACAAAACATGCAGCTCAAGGGACATGTGAGATGTAGATGTAGAATATATAGTATAGATGTAGAATATAGCTGTAGTGTTGTCTGCTGCTGTGTAGGCCTGTCACTTTTTCAAAAGTCCAAATCAGCACTACAGTGTTTTGACTTGTGCCATGACAATACCTTGTGTTTTTCTGAGGGGTTGTGGAGTAACACACATACCATTGTACATGAATAGTACATGAATATACCATGGTATCATGGTATATATATATATATTGCCATGTCATAACTCTGCCTTAGTACAGCCACATGGTACTTTAAGCATTATATTAAAGGTGCAGTAAGTGATGTTTTGAAAAATACTTTTACTAAAGCAATTTTCAAAAATACTGCTAATGACGGAGGAGCAGAACAACCACAGAAAGAGAGAAATGGCACATCCGCAAAAGAGCAAAATGTTGGTGGAGTATTGTTAGTTTTGCTGTGTTTCACAGAACTGAGATATGCTGTCTTTTACATGAATTTGATCATCGCTTCGTAGTTCATTTACATTTCTTGTTCTGCTCAGCTGTGATAAAGAGACGTGGGGTGGAGCTATTAAAATACAGGTGAGATTCTTTTGGGGTAGGGCATGATGGTTTTGATGTTTTCAGATATAAACAGTGTTAACCAGAAATCAGTTATTGCACCTTTAAGCATAAATTGTTCCTGTAGATCAAACAGCAGAGCACTGTGCTAGCAACACCAGTGTCATGGGTTCAATTCCCAATATAGAATAATAAAATATATATCCCAAATGCATTGTAATTCACTTTGAATTAAAGTGTATGTGAAATGCATGAATGTAAATGTAGTCTGGCTCCTCTTATGCAGCATTCACTGTTAATATATTTACTGTAGGTAACTGAATCTTCATTGTTATGTTAGTCCTTTGAGACAGAAAGTGATTTTTCTCAGTAATGAGTGATGACACTAAGACACTTTAATAGCCATTGAAAAGAAGGTAAAAGAAGAGAATTATTATTTGGACCCATCACACCTGACCAATTAGAGACAATTGCTGAAATTACATCATGTTAGAATGACCATTATTACAAGATGACTTAAATAATAAAAACAGGAGCTGTTCTTATTGTCTTAATTTTAAAGCTGTTATCTATAATATACAATATTATTACTAATAGTATAGAATTTTGTAAAACAGAAACGTTTACAGATGTTTAACTCTCTTATTCTTACAATTTGGATGGGTGAACAAACCCAGCTGTTCACTGACCCAGACTGCAGTCGGTGTGAAAGATCTGGCCTAAGGCAGGGCTGAACTGCACATAAACCATTTGCTAATGGTTCTCCCTGTCTTGCTCTCAGATTTATGGATCTAAGAGAGTCTAGTGCCAGCAGGATCACATCCTACATCCTACAAATTAAAATGTGAAATCTTAGCCTTTAGCCTCAGTCTTGGAGGATCTACACATGCTTTGTTAGTTTTTATTAATAATAAAATTAACTCCTGCATTTTAAAACTTTAAATGGAACATTTCACTGAGAATTGAAATTAAGGCATTTACTGATTCTTGTGTGATGTGTGTATGTTTCTGTGGGACACAAAAGGAGAAATTTATGAAGTACATACAGTGGCTGTTAATAGTGACAAAAGGGCTGGTCAAGGTCTGTCAGAAAAAAAGAAAAGCATGTTTCAATAAACATAGAAGTGTTCTGTATGACTCCTGCACTGGAGTCAAAGTCTTCTGAAAGCTGTTGTCTTCTGTGAGGAACAGACAGCAGTGTAGGTCACATTCACTGAAAATTTTACCCTCCACTGAAGTTTGTGTCTTGACCTGTTTGCTCTCAGAATTCACGGTGGACACGGATGCAGTCTGGGCACAAGCTTTAGCAAGAGGTGAAGACTATCAGTAAATAACCATTTAAATTTCAGTTCTTTACTGATACAGAGATATTGTCTGTATGAGTAAGAGTCATAACACAACAAAAATTGATCCTCACATTTTTTTATTTAGTTCATTCTAGATAAATATCTGAGAGTTTTTCCAGGCAGAAGACTACAAACGTCACTACAGATATTCTGTGTAGTTCAATGATATGAGCCAGGGTCTGATGAGTGTGGTGACGGTGGCAAAATGATTAACAAGAAAATTCAAGAATGGCACCTAGTATCAAAAAAGTTTTATTTACTTGCCAATTTTTACTCTCATGTAAGTCTTAGTGTTATGTCATATTTTTAAACTAGTTCTCCTTGCGGAGATCACAGCTTGAATACAATCATTTGCACACAGTGGGTGGTGATCAGACTTTTTAGTTTTCTGTCAAAGTCAATTTACAGGTGCCGTGTGCTGCACTGATTAGATATTGCTATAATGTAAGATTTAAGTTTGAACAAATCTTTGAACAAATCAGAAAATCAATCCCATACTGCCAGTGCCAAAAAACATGTTAAATGTACACCATAACTATAGACTGTCCAGCCAAGTATTCAAGTGTGCAACCTTTTCTGACCAGGCAGTGTGTGCATGTTTAATTTAGTTTTACTCTAGCAGCTGGTGCAGTGTACCAAATCTGTTCATTTTTTATTTGTATCAAATCTTTCATTGCAATTAAACTATATTCTGTATGCAAAATATGAATCAGTGTTTATGGTGGTTGGTTTTTAGCTTTGCCATATTGTACAGAGTAGCTCCACCCACTGTACAGTCTCATTGGTTTAACATCCTCTATCTCAAACAGCTGTATATTGTTACATTTAACTAGGTTCTTCAGACATTCAGTCTTCACTCTTAGGAACAGTGGGAAATGCTTTTATTTGGTCTTAATCACATTACAACTTACAACGTTTCTTATAACGTTGAACTGACTCAACATCGAGAGATGCTATTACAAAATAACTGATAAAAAAGTTATACAGGCTGTACTATATTATTTGTACAGTGAATGTATATTGATGAAAACATTCGGCAGTGCTGAAGAACACTAGATTCACTTTTAACTTCATAATAAAAATACTTGAAGACTTGGTAGAATAAACATACTTGGTTAATTTGTGTTGGGGCTTGTAGGTGTCTTTGTAGTTGTTTTTGAAATATACTTGTAGAAATATGTCATTCATAACTACGTTGCAGTTAGTTAAACTTATTGTCAATGGCCATGTTAGTGCTCACCATAGTTGTGTTAAATATGGGCATTTTAAAGTTGGGAAAAATCACAGATTGTTTTAACAGATTAAGTCCTGATAGAGAGAACCTTGTTTCATTTATCTCCTGAAGTACATATATATACAGTATATTAAAGACAATATGTATAATGTATGAATATATGCATAAATGTGATGTATGCGCTATAAGGTGATGATAATGGAGTCTGATTTAAGTCTTGTTGCCGTATTATGAATGAGTAGTCATCACTCCAGCGCCATGTTTCAAATATCAAGGAAGAAGACTTTGTTTTGTGATATAAGGTAAAGTGAGGTCAGTCTCAACAATGGGCCGGAGCTGGGCTGGGGCAGCGTGGGGCGTTCATCATAGAGTGTAGTATCATGGTTTATAGGCTTCGTTTTGAATATTGTTACACCCCTTAAATATAAATTACTAATAATTCTGGTATATAAATACTAATTCATTATGGTGTAAGTATTATGTTTATTGCAAGAAATAAAAAAAAAATCAGGTTTTTAATTTGTTTTTAGACAGTTTCGGTAACAGGGCTGTAAAAATCGAAAAACATTATATAAAATTAATAAAAATGTAAATGGCTCATATAGTATTTATTTGATCTCCTGAGCTTGACAGTCAATGTTTTTTGATAAAAGACATTTGTTGTAAAAGGAGTTCCAGGTCCGATCTTTCAGTTCCTATTGATTTGAAGCACTAGCTTCAAGAACCTGGTTACAGAGGCCCTCTGGAATTAATTTTTGAAGGGTTTTGAAGAGACTTATTTCTGCAGTCAGATACCTGTAAGCAGTCACTCTTTCCACAGGGCATGCTGGTGGGGACTCCAGAGCCCGGGGCATTTATTCACGTGATGTCTGAGCATGGCACAGCTTCCATATTTACTGCCCCCACTGCTATCAGAGCCGTTCACCAGCAATACCCCTCAGGCGTAACACGGGACACAGAATCCCCTCAGCAGGTAACTACAGATCTGTACCTGTACACACAAATGTTCAAGCAACAACAGCACATCTGTCATTTATCACATTTAATCAGAAATTTTTAATCTAGCAAAGTATTGCATACACAAAGTTTAGGCTTACTCATTTTTATTAATGTTTTCCATGTTTTAGAGTAACAGTAAACAATTGTAACTATGGGAGCTATGTTTTGACAAATCAAAACCATTATATTGTAGCATCCTCATGGTAGCCACCCTCTGAATTTACAAAGATGTTTATCTGTAATTTTATCACCCAGTTTCATGAGGCGTCACCCTGAGGTGATTTTTAAACAGTACTGAATAAGTTCACATCTATTCTAGGCTCTGATTGGCTGCTTTTTTCGTCATTATTTTGTCCAAGCCATTTCAAAAATATTTAATGAAATGTTCATTTTGTAATGAAAGAACTGAATATATTGATGTGATTATACATCAAGAGATTGTACATATCATAAGAAACATTTCAGCGAGGTGACCCTACACTTGATCAGTAGTGTAAAAAGTGTATGGAATGTAATTATGGCTGTCACAGTTTGCTGTTTGGTTTAGTTTACACTGTTTCTGTGTGGTGTTGGTATAGATCTTGCATTGCACAAACCAGTGGCAGTTTGATCTGACCTGCATTGAGTGAATGAGTGCAGTGGGAGAAAGCCATGTGCAGTTACCATGGTTACAGTTACAGCAGTGTAAAGGTTCTATATGTGTTATGGCTTTGATTAAACTAAAGCAGTGTTGCATTACAGAGCAACAGTTCCCTTTGTTCCTGCACTCAATGATATTCTTAATGTTTATAGTGCCCATTTAAACTCATTTCCGCCACATGACCATTACTCATGCAGAAACATCCAGCCCTTATGGGCCCTTATGGGAGATTCTACCCCTGAATAAAGAACCACAGGTTTATATGACTGTAGGGTTCATGTATGATGGGGTGCATGATGGTTTTATCTACTCTCAGGATAAATGGGTGTAAACAGGGTCTAAAATACACTAAAATGTCTTTAAATTACTGCCTGATACCTTGTTTAGAAACATCAGCAATGTCAAAATCATGTAAGTTTAAATAAGCTTCCACATAAAGATGTTTAAGCATTCTGTCTAATGTTGTATTTGGACTTATCACAGGACAACGTATCATTCACTTTATGATTCAAATGTTGATTCTTATGCAGAAGACAGGCAGCAAAAGAAGGAACAAAATGTAGTTTTTAAGGAAATAATGTGAAATATCTGAGTTTTTAAAATCTGCCTTTGAACATAAAAGGGAACAGTGTCTTTCTATTCCTCCAGTATAGAAAGAGAAAAATACAGTAACATCATTACTGTCTGATTATAGCATAATAGTCACTGTCATTTACTGTTGTTAATGCCACCTTCTAATGACTTAACTTAAGGTTATGCAAATGTTAGCAATAAAAAAACAAAGTTTTCCACTTGAAAATGGCCATTAGCACATGGACATAATTGCTGCATTGTTCTCTAGCTATCGCAGCAAACATTGTTCTGTGTTTATAAAACAATCTTTTATGAATATGTAAGCTGGGTTATGACACAGTCAAGGACATAAACATGGGCCATAATGGAGGGAGAATTCAGCTTGACCCAGAAGAGCTATAAAATGCATGAGTGCCACACAAAAGCACAGGAGCTCACACACTGGATTCTCACGGTCTCATGCCTCTGCGCTGTAACTCAGCATGGGTTTAAATGCATGCCAGAGGCCATGAAAGCCACTCAATAGAATTTTCCAGCTCAGAGAGTCTGTGGCTACGCTGTAAGATGGTGCTCAGCCCTCTTGCCAAGATCATAAGGCTGATATTTACCCACGCCTGATGTAGGTCACTAGACTAGATATGTACACCTGCCGTTGCATTTTATACACTTAGGAATTTGCATAAACATTGCCGCATGTAAACACCTTTATTAAAGGAATCATGACATGAGAAATCAAATTCACTTGATCCTTTGACATATAAGAGGTCTTGGTATCATTAATACATCCTGCAAGATTAATAACTTAAATGTCCTCCCTATCAATAACAAAAACTTATGTAATCATTCTCTGGAAAAAAAGTAAAATGGCTGCATATGTGATGTCACCATGTAGTTTCTTTTTCATATGACCTGCCCCAAAGTAAGATAACATCATCACATCATTGGCTCTCTGGTTCAGTCGCAGAGAAGCGGAAACAGCCCGAGTAGATCTGAAGGCCTTGTTACACTCATAATGCATTTGTGATAACAGTAAGATGCCAGTCAAATGCTGTGTCTAAGTAAGCAGGCCAAGAACTGCCTACTTATACAGGAAGAAATGGTTGAATGACATGGAAAACCACCAATCACAGTTGGTTTCATTTTGCATGCCATTGTGGGTTGGGTTTGTCTGGAATAGATTATACCAGCCACAATAACAGCCATAACAGTTCCATGAACAGGTACAGGATAAAAAAATTATGCCACTAACCTCGCAAACTTTGGCAAGTAAAGTGATTTATTTTCTTCAAAAGTGTTATTCCATTAACTTCACTGACAGAGTGATAGAAGAAAGTCTGTGTGGCCTTTCTCCCGAAGTTAAATCAGCCAATCAGACCTTGCCAGATCACGAAAGTACTTTGCAGGTTTGTGTGCACACAGATCAGTCCAGTGGTGTGACTAGTGTGAATGCTGTAACCTGCTATTACAAGCACTGAAATAATTGAGATTCTGTGTTTACAGGGTAAGAGAGGTGAGCGAACATCTGAATGTGTCTGTAAGTGAGATTAGCATGAAATATGTTGTAATATGCTTGTTCTAATGCAGATCACACACACATATGACCTTGACTCCAGATGAATCATTTGTGCATTGTTTGACCCTGGAATTGAACAGTGATGGAAAGACACTGAGACAGAATCGCTTATGAAGTATATAAAAGAAGTCACTTCCTTTCCAGTTATTTCTCAGTGCTTCAAGACCTGGAGTGTTCTAGGTGACGTGAAAGGACTTTTAAAAAGAGCTTCTTTACTTCGGGATGCTGTTTCAAATCCTTGGCTCAGGTTGGCTTTTTGAAAATGAAAAATGATTGATTTTCTTAAAAATCAGACAGTTGGGATTAAGACACCAGAGTCTTAAACAGGAAGTGCCAGTGTAAAAAACTCTGATTATAACAGAATACAAATGACCACCTTTATCATCTGTATTATATAATTACTGTTTATCAGTGTGTTACCTTTTTAATCAAGAGGAATATTTACCCCAAAGGATTTTTAAGGGCATGTTTATATATTTATTATTATAATTGTTTGATATAATTGACACAACAACTGAGGGATGGTGGTCATTTGTGTAAGTGTAAAATGTTAAGATTCTCTATCAGTCAGGAACAAGGGTAAAATAGTCAAATCTGTGCACAACATTTGAAAAGTAGCAAATAATAAAGTCTTTAACAAAACAAGGTGGTAACTACACCCACCCTGTGAAAGAACCCCTAACTAGATATAATAAGTTATAACTATAACTATAACTAGTTATAACATTAACATGACACGTAAACACTAATCATAACTTGATTACCATTCATGTTAACGTGGTACATTTATATTTTTAATTACCTACAATGATTTGAAGACGATTTGCTGGATCTGAGCTTGTGTCTGTGAAGTGGGGGAATCGAGTCACTTGCCATAGCTCAGGGTCAGATTGATTCTGATGATTCTGTCCTCTGTGTGTGTTTATCTGTTTTTCATCTATCCATTCTATAATTTCACCCAAGACTCCCCTGATTTCATGATTCAATCAAATTTATGTATCACCATTGATTGAGATGATTTGTGTTATTACGCACTTTGCATTAACAGCCGCATCTCTGATGTGCTCTGTGTGCTGGAGTACAGCCGGGCGCCGTATTTAAATTGATCTGTGGCACAGAGCTAGATTTGATTTAGATGGAGCTGGAGATGAGATGTGTAACAGCACTTTGGTTGTGCTGCTGCAATAGCTTTTCTGAAAGTGGAAGTCATTCGAACCCTCATTATCTTTGTCATTAGCAGCTGAAATGCTCCCCTGCCTAATGATTTTGTGGCAGTTTGGCTGCTCTGATGTCTAACATGCAAACACGATTCACTCAGACAGCTGCATGCATTTGTGTGGTTACACAACTTGGAGTCTATGTAAAGATTATTGTAAAACGGACGGATTCGGCTGAATGAATGCTGATCGATAAAGCACTCCAGCCTTGCTATATGAATCAGTGTCACATAAGCAATTCACACCAGTGGTGGAGTCACAACCGCGCTGATATTCAAAATAAAGCATGATGAGTGTATTGCTGCCTTTATGCTATAAACAAGAAGTTATTATCCATCTACTCAAGTTATTTTCTTCTAGTTAGTTTTTCTTCTGTAACCAAAATTTCAAAAACAAGTCAAAATAGTGTTTACTGTTGTGTCACCAAGACAGATGTGGAGATAAACAGTTTAGTGTCATAGTGTTCTTACACTGTTTTATAGTACATACTATAATAACAGCTAAGACTTAAAATAGCTGTTTACCTGCCTGTGTATTTCACTGTGTGGTACTCATAGAAACCCATAATAAATGTTTTTATAACTTCTATAAAATTTGTAGTATGTAGTACACTTTATGAAATATTGCTCTGTGTCTAACAGTGAGCAGTGATTATATTCACAATATAGCACAACCTCACGTACCTTAATTCCTTTATAGCATCATACATGTATGTTTGCCATCTCAAAAACATACACACGTATGTGAATGTGTCGCTTAATCAATATGTGCCAAAGCAGTGCACATCTGCAACACAGAAAATGAAAGAAAGGCCGTCACATTTGAGACATGAGAATAATCTGTGTGCTATTTAAAGACGCACCTCCCACGGCGAAGAGGTGGTTTGATGAAGAGGGCTGCTGATGTCACCACTGTTGCCAAGCAGCTGGTATGTTTCCAGATGGGAGTATGTGGAAGTGACGACTGACTGTACAGACGACCTTAATGTGTGGCCCTGAGCACTCGCAGCTTAACTCGCTGAACTGGACTGTGTGTGTTTCTATGCTGCTCTTTGACTGAAGAATAGTACACTCAGAATTATAATAATGTCACTGTTTACACACCCTCACATTGTTCTAAAATGATGAAAACAACTGGAGAAATTTGCAGCTTTTTCAAGCTCCTCCTTTTGAGACAGCACCATCCCACCAAACAGAATGTTCCTTTAATGTTAGTATTTGGTTCCCTTTGGGCATTTTTTTAAGAAAAACTTTCTGTTCTGGAAACCAAAAATTGTTAGCTGTGATAATGCTCGATTTTAAATAACATTTGCACTTGCACTGTATTGCAAGTCTTTTAAAGACACATGATGTGAGGAACACACTGGAGCTTTTGTTGTTATTTATTTGGTTTTCTCTGTCGAATCTCTTTCACATGGCATTGTGTTTGTAATACTCAGTACACATTGGTCTGACATTGATAAAGCCAAACGGCAGCTTATTTTTCATATCACCAGTGTGGCAGTACTATTTTATCTTTTATAATACAGTCTTTTAATACAGATGTGATATTCATGAGTGGTTCACATCATGAATACACGTTCAGACACACTCTGTGTGTATGTGTGTGTGTCTACCCACTGTATCACCTGGATGAAGTGTCTGAGTTTCTGCATTACTCTCATATGAGCTGCGCCAGACAGATCCGTGGTGCCACATGCTGTGATGCCAACACACTGTCTGTCTCTCTCTCTCTCTCTTTCTCTCTCTCTCTCTCCTCACAGGTCTGGTCTAGCATCTGGCTATGAGGTGACTCAGGTATCAGTCTGTTATGTCTGTGACCTCTTTGCTTTGGATCTTGTTGTCTTGCTTACTCTGATGTATGTTTACTTTGTCACAATGCAGTTTATTTATTCATGCTCCAGACAATATGCAGATGGAAATGTTTGGTATTGCAATGCATTGCAAGTTCTCAGTTCTGTTGAATAAGTGTTCAGTTTTGTTTTTGTTTTGATGGTAACAAACATCAGTCCTCAAGGTGTGAAATCAGTTGATCTTTAAATGTATATGTGATTCAACTGGATGTTATTACTCAGGTAGTTAGAAAAGAGCATGACAGCTGCTTTAACTAACATGCTTTGCATGTTTCTCAGTTGCTGTCATGTCAGTCGTTTATAGTGAAATGTCACATTTCAGAAGATGTCATTTGTTTATATGCATGTTTTGAGCCTGAACTGATCCTTTAACATAATGACAGATTTAATATGTAAACTGTTTAAAAGGCAATAATGCTGGCCGAGGTTTTCTTGCACCATAAACAATCCTTATTTGTATGTAAATGGTTGTTGTTATTAATTGATTTCTAATTGACATTTTAGTAGCTTAGTTTCAATATGTTGTGTATCATTTCAGTCTCTTTCAGAGTGGATCTGCCATCACAGCCTCCTGCATCACTCATGTACTCCCCCTGCAGGTACAGAAGGTAAACCTGTGCCTGGACACAATGGTGATTCAATACAGTCTTCTGTTAAGTTCAACAACTTGTCTGTAGAATTGTTTCTACAGTTGTTCTACTGTTTCTGTTGCAAAAATTCCATCTATTATAAATTATTTATTATAACTATATCCATTCTAACATAACAAAGCAGTTTTTTTTGTTTATGTTTGTATTTTAAATAATCTTAATTCATCTTGAGGCCCGTCTGGTTGAGAGACACTGATTCTGTATGTTGTGATATAATGCTGTCATTTTCAGCTGGTATTTATGGTCCTACCACCCAAGCCATTTGTTACTCTCATGTAGCAGACACATTCAGATACAATGGAGTCATAGTCAGGTATCAGAGCACAGATCTGTGTGCCAGACTTTTGCTTGATCTTCACAAATAATTCTTGCATTTCAGTCTTTAATCACCTCCACAATAAAACCCAAAGCAGATGAGAATCTTATCATCATCATCATGAGTTTAAAATCTCAGTGTTGTTATGAGGACATTAAAGTCAGAGTTTGTGCTGAATGAATAACAGGGTCTCGTCTCAGCATCTGCTTAGACAAACCGTCGTCTTTCAGGCTTTGCTAAGCGTACAGTTCCTGTTTAAGCAGACAAAGCATGGTCCTCGTCTGCCGCTGGGGAATCTCAAATGTGTGTTTTGTTGTCGTGTCTGTGCACCAGCAGATGTTAATCAGGAGTGTGTTTGAAAGATTAGCAAACACGCATTCAGTTTCAAATGAACTTGTGTCGTATCAGATCAAGATGTCCAGGCTGGATATTGAATGCGTTTCATGTCACACCTACAACCCATGATGAATTATTCAAAGTAATTTGTCCTATCAGGGATTGTTTAAAAGTTAGTGCTATCAGTCGATTAAATACTGAAATCAGATTACATGACACACTGATTGATTCATTAAACCAAATGGATGGAATAGCTTGTATCAGTCACTTTCAAATTAGGGAATTTTAATGACATTACAAGCGAGCAGACATTAATAAACATTACTAAACTCTCCTATAGTCCGTGGCAGTCTGTTTTGCAGTCGGTTGTAATCTGTCAGGTTGTGTTTGCGCTCTGAGGAACTGTCTGACCTCGAAAAGTTGAAGAACATCAGACTGTTTGATGGTGGATAGAAGCACAAGGTCACATTATGAAGTTTTTTCTTAAAAGCATCTCTCTCTTTCTCTCCCCAGTCATCCTCTACCTCCTGGGGCTGCCTTAAGTCTCTGACTGAATCAAAAGCTGGTGAAGGATCTGTATTGCGACAAGTTCCCAATAAGTATTTCTTCACACACCCTGCAATCCATTTAGACTAGAAACCAGTGAAAACCAGTTTGAATAGAGTCCGACTTAATTTGATTTTTATGTGATGACTCGTATGCCTGGAATACTTGAGGAATACTGAACCTCATAATGCAGTGTGCTTCTAAATGAACTTCTGACTTGGTTTCTTCTGGAAACTTTAGCTGAATTGGCTTTAATTCACTTGAATTTTAGATGAATTAGACATGATGTCGCTTTGGACATGTGAAGCTTAAGAGAAAACTTGCTTCTGTTTTCAGACACAAAGAATTGAGTCATGATGGTTTGAAGAATTTGTAGAACACTATTTCTACAAATTGTTTGCAGAATACAGTACACAATCTGTAAAGTTAACATTAACCAATATTAAGAAACCAACCTGTAATGACTGCTGACAATAATCAGTTTCAAACAGTCATGTCACATGAGCAGATGATGTAAGAATACAATGATATATGATAAACAAACTACACATTTAAACTGTACATGCTATACACTCAGACATCCACATAAACAGCTTTTATACTGAACATGATCAAAAAGACCTGAACCTAAAAAATGAAATGCAGAGCGGCTGTTTTTGATATACATTTGCGTTTTTGAAGTGCATGGCTCCACCTGCTGATAAAACAAGAATTTTATATGTACTGTTTCAGCTGTTTCTATTCTGAGTGAAACTCATATACTCATACATTTTCATTGTTTTCACATCTACACCCCTTCAGATCCCTACAGTCAGCGAAAGAATGTTAATGGTAATACCATCTTCAAAGGGCACGCTATCACATGCTCGCAGGTTCATCTTGACTATTTCTCGCTGGTGGAATAATCTCCCAAACTCTGTTTGGCCTGCTGCATCTCTCATTATATTATAAAAACTGCTAACCTTTGTTTTTCTCTCTCCCCCAACAGGTATCGCCTCTCAAGCACTGAAATGTTGTTTCAGTGTCATCTTGTTCAATCTTGTTACAAAAAAATTGTAACTGTGTACAGCTGATGTAATTGCCTCCCTATGATTTATCGCTGTTTTTCTCATCTTGTGAGTCGTCTTGGATGAAAGCATCTGCTAAATGTAAATGTACTTTTCTGTCACACTCCTTCAGGGCTCCTATGACTCCAGGCTTCCTGTACATGTCTCGGTCTGATGATGTCATCAACCTGGCTGGTCACCGGTGCCCTTGAGGTGGAGCGAGTAAACATCTCACAGATGAACCAAGACACATTTCGAGTAAGTGAACCTCTGGAGAACAAAGTCATGTTGTTTCAGCTGCTTCATTTATACAGTTATATGAGGTTTGCCGTTTTTACCACCAGTTCCAAAATTTCAAGACGTCTAAAAAATTAAACATAAAACTCACTGAACTGTTTACAGATTTCTTTCAAAGGAACATGGTTTTATTAATTATAAATGTATGTAATGCATTTGATAGGATGTCCTGCTTACCTCCACACATGCAATCTTCTGTCATCAGCGTGTTTATATGTTTGGAGGAAGGCTCGAATGTTTTGAAAGATTGCTAGCCTCTCTGAAATGGTCTACTCTACCTTTAAATAATTCCCATTATATAGTAACGGGACACTAATTAGTGCTGTATTTGTGAAAGTGTCTATAAGGTGGATACCTTTATTTGTTTTGTAGACTGTCAGAAGAATGAAGGTGACGGTGAAAGAAACAGTGAGTTTGCTGAGGGAAACCATCAGTTCAGTGGGGGCTTTCAGAAGGGTTCTCATTGTCGAAGCCCTTCCTAAAACTCTGGAAAAATTCCACAATCGTCTAACGCTAACGCTAACCTGGTCAACTTCCAAACTTATAAGGTATTTCCTCCACTTTTATTCTTATTAAGACTATTTGAGTTATTTGGGGGTTGCATTAAGGACAGTCACAAATCTTTTGCTTAATTTAAGATGTGAAAGAGGAACTTTCTCATTTTAAATAATCACTTCTTCAATCACTTCAATCACTATATTGAGAAGATGCTGAGAGAAATTTTTCAAGGAACTGGTAAATAATTCACCATGAGATGTGAAGCAGTACATACATGTACTGACATACATACAGACACATGTACATACTGAGCCACTTTCCTCCTCCAAAATCAAACTTGCAATACATACTGAAAATATGATACCCAGTGGAAGGTTTCTTCCTTAAAAAATGTCTCCTTATGAGTTAAACAAACAAACATTACGCATTATAATAAGAGGGCCATCCTGATGACACTGTTTAGGTTTTGAGCCAAGTGTTATATATTAGTCAACGGAAGGTTGGCTTACAAGCAAAAAGTAAAAGATTCAAAACAATGAAACCTGTTTTTCAGACCCTTAAGATTTTTGTGATTTTTAGTACAATTTGCATTTAACTAAATCCTCATTACTGTAATTCCTCATTACTGTCTTTTGATATGGGGGTGAAATGTAACTCAAGACTTTTTTTTTAGTCTTTTGAGTGAAACTCATGTTTGTTTTTTTTGCAAGTTCAGTTTACTGTCAAAAGGAATGTGTACCGTCAACGTGAAGAAATACATTTGTAAAACAATGATTTTTATATACCAAATCTATTTCACTGTACTTTTTATTAACAATAAAAAGTTCTTTGATCACCACATAGTTTTGACCAAAATACAATCAGTAATTAATAAAAAATTGACACAAAATAAATTGATTCTCTAGGCGTGCAAAACAGGGATGTACAAACCGTCTAATTGTCAGAAATAAAGACAGGAAGTCAAAGGCTGTACATCAACAGTTTTAAACAGTTTTACAGCAAAGTCACAGCAAGCCACAGGTTTGTCTTAAAACTTTAATCTGGACTTTAAGTTGTTATACTGTGTGCTATGAGCTAAGCCTGGAGCTAAGGTTGTATGCTCTTGATACGAGGCGAGCCGACTGGACGTTGTGCGGTTAGGCGTCAATGAAAATGACAATGTGTTTTGCAGTGTGTTTGTAGACCGAATTGTTTTACTTTCACCTGAAAGTATTGCTTTACTTTCACCTGTCTAAAATGTCACATCCAAGGCAAAATGAACAGGTGGACTGTTTGTATCTTGTTCTTAAAGCCGTTGTTTAAAATTTAAACATCACTTGCAGAGATGGTGATAGAGAGGCAAAACTTACGAATTGCAGCTTTAATGTACTGTAATGCCATATAACAACAGAACCGCAAATCTATCAAATATAATTAGAAAAGTGTTACATCAGAAGCTTTCTCAAAAGTGGGTGACGGTTGCATTTTTAAGGCATATAATTTTTGATTGATAAAATTGAAAAAAAAAGTCATCTTATATTTTCATTAAATATAAGTATTAAAAGTAAAACTGGATGCCAATACCTTTTCACGCCGCGACTTGTGACACACTTGTCCAGCAGGCCAGGCAGGTGCGTTACAAGATTAGATTGTACTTAAGACTCGACTAATGAGTGACGTAATCAGTGGAATGTGGACTTTGAAGGGGACGTACAGCTTTTATAGGCTGACAGCAGAGTGTCGTCTGAATGAGGAGGAGGGGCGGTCAACCACCAGACCTCAAACACAAACAAACGAAACAAAACGTAGAAAACGTCTCTCAGGTCCAGACGAGAAGCTGGAAGAGCAGCATCGGTTGAAACCAGGACATGATAGACATGATGTGCACAACTCCGATTGTGTTCTCATCTTTTTCATACAGACGTGTGTATATATTTTTATTAATATAGATCTATATATAAAAACAGCTTTATTTATATTCATTTACAGTTAAAGCTACACATCCCCTGCATGAGAAGTGCACAGTATGTGAGCTGATAGCACCTGCGGCAGGTGCCTGGGTTGTGGCCTTGGCTTGTGACTTGCAGAGGAGGTGGTGGGGGGCTGGCACACCGCTCCCCCCTCGCCCCGTCCTCTGGGGCTTCTTTTGTTCTCTTGGCATTGACTTGTCCGAATCCTTCGTTTGGGCCCAGTGACCATTCTCGCAACTTCAAGGTACGACTCTAAAATACATGTGAAGCAGAAACATTAACGGCAGAATGAAATGTTACACCATGATCCGCTGTGCATGAGAGAGTTTACTATAAGGTGTTCATGTCATGTTGACACTTTTTTAAATAATTACTGGCTATGTCCCAATATTTTAGACACTGTTTTCTTTGTTTTAAAACTTTGTTTTAAAATACTCTGAGAACATACAGAGGTAAATTAATGTAGCCAGTTAATATTTTACTATAATAAAGAAGAAACCTGTAGATCCATTTTGGTTGTCATAGAACTGAGTAATGTATAAATGTAAATGTAGTTGCATTAACAGAAATACGAAGACACATACAATTGTTTAGCAAGTTCAGAGTTGCAGCAGAAACACATACGATACAGGTATTGTTTTAATTCTGTTCATTCTGTATTTAATAGCATGCCATTTGTTAGACTGGGACTGTAGACCACAAGAAGTGTGTATGTGTGTGTGGGGGGGTGTTTGGGTTTGTTGTTGCTCCTTGCTGGTATTTCTCTGCTCAGTTTACAAGAGTGCAAATTAGTTTTGCATGCAAGTATAAGCACCATCTGTAAGTATTGGAACGGTAAAGAAAAAATAGCTGTTTTTGCTGTGGTCAACACTAATGATTACAAGATGAATGAGGCAAAAGTACAGAATGTCACATTTTGTTATGTGGCTGTTTCAACACAGTTTTCCCAGTTTGGGAGGACAGAAAAGTTTCATCTTATATGTAACGTGAGCCTAAGTATTGGGACATTGACTCTCAGTTGTTTCAGCTGTGTCCTGTTGCATTATTTGTTCACATATTTAAAGTCTTGTGTTTGGTGAGAACACGTCAAGGTGAAGACAAGGGAGCTGACTCTGACAGAAAAACTGTGAAAAATGTCATTTTGTTCATTTGCCTCATATTTATCTTTTAATCATCAAAGATGACTTCACAGCAAACAAAGGAACTAATGCTTTACTGTCCCAATATGTCTGGGGGGCACTGTATGTACCGCACACAGCGTGGGGATTTGTAAATGACAGATCTGAGTGTGGTTGTACTGCCAGAAATATTCAGTATCTGAATAGAAAAATGAGTGTACACATTTACCACACGCTCATCTGCTGATGTTTGTTTGTTAATGCCAATTTACAAGTGTGACTTTCTGCAATATCACATTCAGAAACAGATGTGTGATTACTGTGCAAATCTCAGTGTAACTTCATTTTGTTATTGTACAGGTTTCCAAATCAGGGCTGTGAGTGAAAAAGTCCAAGTGTTAATTGTACAAGCTCTGGAATTAAAACTAATGAATTAAACTCGTGTTAACAGCAGTGTTGGCGATGACTGGGCACATTTTAGCAGAGATGATGTGTGACACTGAGAATTTGATGTGTAATGTTCTCTGATAATGGTCTGTACAGCTTCACCTTTCTTGCAACTAAACAGATGCCTGAAATGTTGATCAGTTTCCAGCATGTAATGAAAAGCACAGTGAATTATAGTACAAAGACAAACTCACTTATATTAGCCAGAACTGTTAACAACTAAAGCAATAGAAAACAGATAACATACAACCTTGTTGTAACTTGAAAAAGTTGTGACTTTAAAACAAATGCTTAGTTTGTGGTCAGTTATTGTTTGTGTGTAATGAAAGCAGGTCTACTCCATGACTTGCTGCATGGAGCAGACATGTCTCACTTTATAATTTTGTCCATCTGACCTAAATGAAGTGTATTTTGACTATTTCCTGACTACTGTTGTGTAAGTATAGACACCAGAGCTGTGGTTTGGCTTCATGGTCCAGCGTGCAAAATACATAAGCAAGTTAATATTTGAAGAGACACTCACAGCTTATAGTGGTTATCTGGTCTCAGCACGAGTAGGTCCTCACAGTGGAGCTGTCCAGACGCTGGACCGCTGATGGCCCGACTGAGGAATCAAAAGCATTCAGATCATAAGTTAGCATGTGGTGCTGTAAGAAATGTGGTTAGAAAAGCTAGTTTACTTCTCAGTCCCTCCAGGATTTTGCTGATTTTCAACAGAGATTTAATGTCAGTGAGAGTACTGCTGTCTTATTTCTGCAGAAAAGTAACGTAATACAAGGTCAAGAAACAGCTTGCTGCTGTGTGGCAGAGAACTGACAGTGAGCATGACTGTGGCGTACTGTACACAGCGAGCGTGGTGAAAGGTGCAGGACAGTAATGTGGTATGTGTTTGTTTAGTGTTTCCTCATCTGGCGTTTGTGACAGATGTTCATGTAGAGTATTTTCACTGGAAACTAAAGTTATATATGAATATGAGAACAGATAGTTGTAGTATTAGAATTCAGTCAGTACAGCCAGGAATCAAGATCCTGATGGGACTGATCCATGTCTCATCTGTGTGTGTGTTGTATCCAAAAAGATCAAGACAGCACAACTGAAAACACAATCACATGGTTAGTTGGATAATTAGTCAGCCAGTCTGTAGTGTCTCTTGGTTAATTGAACTGGTTAATTGAACGACATGGAGCAGCTGTGTAGCAGGCAGGGAAGCAGTATGTAAGGAGCAGTGTAACCTGGAGCGTCAGTGGAAAGCGGCAGCCCTCCTTGAGTAAAGAAAGACCTACGCGAGTAAAGAAAGACCTACGCGAGTAAAGAAAGACCTACGCGAGTAAAGAAAGACCTACGCGAGTAAAGATCTGTGACTCTACCTGCGCGACTCCACCGACGGGACGCCACACTGCCTTGCCTCAACCAAATCTCCTGAGACAGTCACAACTGAAAACAAACTGCAACCATCAACTGGCCACGCTCTGCACTTGTAAATTGTACTTTGTACCCCAGCCTTGTTGCCTCTTTTGACAAATTTCTACGACCTCTCAACGTCACATTGAATAACAGCTTCTGCTACATGAATAAATCACCCATGACTGCACTCATCACTTCATTACAGACTGTCAGACGTCAGCTGGCCATGTCCAAACACATCCAACATATGGCAGATCTCCAGGACAGAGTTAACAATCACAGATCTAAACACAAACACACTTCAATCACAAACCACATCTCACATTAATGACATTTCTTACCTGGATTGATAAACACACTTCACAGTCTCCAGATCATTTGACTCACTTTGAATAAAACAGCTATTAAACTACTCACAGCAAGTCCAGAGCCACACTTTCTCCACTAAACACTTCAATACCTGAGTGAATTGTTGGCTGTTAGTGGCAGCACATCTAAAACATTGTCATTTGGACAGTATGAGGCCTTTAAAGGAATGGCACACCCCCCACACAGGCACCCATGACCAGTTCTTGTGAATTACACTCACAAACCATTTATCTACTACCACTACTACTAGTTAACTGAAATAACAAAAATCACATGTTGATGACTTAGCAAAACACTTGCATTTCCTCGTATAGAGCTGAAAAGAGTGGAAGAATAAACAAAAGCAACTAGTAACAGCATAAGCAGGGTTTCTCTACCCAGAGCACTGATCACTTATCAACTTTTTGTATTGCAAACATGCACCAGCAGAAACAGACACATGAAACTGTCAGGACACCAGGACTGAAGCCAGTAAACCAGGACATCTGGGCACCCTGCTTATGTAAGTGGAACGTTATTTAACCTGGGTCTATCAATGGACAGAGAGCACATACATGCTTTTCAGCTAATAAAATTACCTATACACAGACTCAGACTACATGATTCTTAGGCCAGTTTAGCCCTACATTTCTCCTCTCCTAAGATTCATAGAACAAATCTGGTCTTGGACCTCAATCAGGTCCAACATTCAGCCCACATTACTTGGTAATGTGAGGCGTTTACAGATCAAATCTTACACCTCCGATCTGCTGAGAAACATCAGTGCTGCTCTGATCACACCAAACATTTGATATTAAAGATTTGAAATCAGGGTGATTGCATCAGTTTTAGAGCACATGATGTTAAAAATGTGGGTTGTTAAAAACGAGGCAACAACACGACTTCCTGTTTTAGATGTACATGAAAACAGCACAACCATTCAGTTAAACGCAAGAGCTAAGGGGATTCACCTCACTATTAAACCTACCAGGTGAGCACAGAATGCAAACAACATTTACAACAACACAATACTGTGACAATCTCAATTTTGTTTACATCAGCTTCTTCACATCACGTGAGGCGCTCGCTTAAAAGGCTTAATAATCTTAATCACATTTTTATATACACACATACACATCACGATTCTCCATGTGTGTGCTGCCACCAGATTTTATAATCGGTTAGGATTTTAAAAACTGTAACCATTTAATAGCAACTATTAAGGTTCCTTCTATGTTGCCATTATTGCGACCACATGACCATGCCGGTCGCATCCACAGCTTTTTGATTCGACACCGCTGATGTACAGTGTGCTTTCACTACTAAATGTGCCTTATTTTAAACTATAATGACAGAAACAATAACTTGTCAGATGCAGAAACAGCTTCCCCAGGCAATAATAATAATACCGGTAATACAATGAAGAAATCGGTACAGAGTTTCTATTGTATACATGCAGTTACACTGAAATGACATGTTTTTCATGGCAGTAGTTTGGACTTGCTGTGATAGGTCTTTCAGGATACTCAGTTTTGCTCAAATCTAAAACAGTCCAAATCACTACAGCAGGCACATTACACATTACAGACAGGGATATTTCACAGTATAGAGTGCACAGGAGACAGTGAAAGCATGTAAAGGGGTACAAGTACAGTATAGGGAAGGGAGGGGTCAGGGATGCCACACGATATGAGGCTCCAGTATATCTGACCTTAAAACCAAATACACGTCATCAGGACTGTGATCCAGCACCTCATACAGCACTACCAGCAGCAGTCCAGAGAAGACAACAGAAACACAATCATCCCACTGTGTGCGTGTGTTTTACTGGCTTGTTTGGAGTAATATATTTCTGCAGGATTTAAACTATGTTGAATTCCTAGTCCACCTGCTACTTTAATTACATAATTTTTTTTTCACGTTTCACAAAAACGGTAAACTCATCAAAACTGTGATATAACACAAATGGAATTATGAGTATTCTGAAATAAAGTAAAAACAGAATTATTTTAACATCATTAAATTCAGTCATACTACACTTTTCATCAGCAAACTGTATCGTCAACACCAAATTCTCTTTGCAGACATTTTAAAGACTGACTAGCTGAAACATAACAATGAGGTCCTGGAGCAACAATCTACTGTACTACTGTTTGAAACATTTTGTTGGACATCAAGTATTGCACCAAATAACTTTTTAAAAGTTGACATCATATACTGCACAATAAGCAGTTCAGTATGCCATTCCTAACTGTATTTCAGAACTGTAAAGTCTAACAACTCATTTTCTCTGTTTCTCTGTTTTGATTTCTTGTGTGTATCTGCTGTGAAGGGTAGTGTGAGTGGCCCTCTCACCCTCTGGTGGCAGTCTGCGTGGGTATGCAGAGGTGGCAGTGAGACGGAAGCCAGCAGGCAGAGTCTCTGCTGAGCCGGGCATCATGCTGATCCTGTGGACATCCCGCGGGGGAAACAGCCTTCTCCATGATGGCCCTCTGAAGTCTTTCTCATCACACTGCAGAAGGGAATTACACCAAAGAGCTGTTATGCGCCTATAGCGTTATTCATCTATAGCGTTACTCTCTCCCAAAACTTACTGAGCTGCGTACCTGGACATATTTTCAAATATTCCAAACCAAACGCCCCTCACACTGTCCCTTTTTTAAAGGCTTTTTCACTTTACCTTTTGTCAAACTAAGTTTGCTTCTCTGACATTTGATCAAATAGCATGTAGTACACTTTCAACACCTAATAAGAGCAGTATTGTGTTTGTGTATTTTACACCAGTGCAGGATTGCGCATGCTGTGCACATTGTTTCCTTTCCCACAAGTTTTGTCCAAATAATCAAAGACATTCTCACTTATCTGAACTTGTAAATTGAGCCACACAGATCAAATCAAATAAATACTTTTAGTTTATAATTTAAAAATCAGCATGAGTGAATGAGTGCGCTGGTGTCATGCCATGAACCCTGACCTCAGCAAACAGAACCAAGTTGTGATGCCAAAACCATGAACCGAACCGCATCATTCGTATATCGTTACACCCCATTTCCAAAGTATCATAAATGCATAAGGCAGTTTCAGAAAAGGTAGACATTACAATTGTTTTTTAAAATACCTTCTAAAATACCTTCAATCCCAGAATGCATTGCAACAAGGACAGTTAAAATAAACAGTCTACCCATATAATAGACAAAACAAAAGATGTAGAATATACAAAAAATACTGATGCAAATATAGCGCATGCATCTACTCTATTGTCTAATGTTAAATTAATAAAATCTAGCACTTCACCTCGTCTAATCGTCTCTCTGTTCCCAGTGCCAGCAGGTTGTTGTATTCTCTTTCAAGAATTTGTCTAGCCTGTAAAAAAGAGGTTTTAATATGCTTCATTTTAACACACAGACAGTGACTGTATTGAGTGTGTGTGTGGGGGGGTGACCTGAGTGTTTTGGTTGGGGATCTGCAGCAGCAGGGCCAGGCTGCTGTAGTCAAAGTTGTCGTCGAGTGTGATTAGCGCTCCGTGCACGCCGCTCTCCAACAGGATGCTGGCGTAGTCACGAAGACCAATGTTTTGAACCCAGCGGATGACACGCTCATTAGTCCACACAAGCACGTCTAGAGAAAGATTCGTCAAGTTCTTTAATGACATACTCACTAACACATTTTAAGTTTATTTATCACATACAGCCATACACCGTAAGACCTGTAAGCACTTTTAAAAGGTATTTATTTAGGATTTATTGCCATATCAGCTTCAATGACTATATCATGGCAAAAACAGATACAATTTTAAAAGCAGTTTATAAAAAACACATTTCTATAATACAAAGATTAATAACAATAATACAATAATATATAAATGTAAGATACAAAATCTAAAAAAGTTTTTTTTAATTTACTTTTCCTTTAAAAGGTAACAAGAAATAAACGTACCTCTTATTTCATGCTGGCTGCTCTCTCTGCGCCTCTCCAGCTCTTTTCTGTCATAGTTGAGCTTCTTCAAGCACATGATGCCGTACTGGAGACTGGTTCTGTTACGGTAATGAGTGGTTAAGCAGTTACAGTGAATAACACTTCATACAGACAGATGGCCTAATCATTTCACTTTTGACAAAAGTTCTTTCTAAATGTCAGTGGTGTAAGTGATGAGAGCTGTTCTTGAATGTTCTAGATTATACCCTCTCTTTCACAAACTCTGCTGTCCAAAGATGCATGCACAGAGATGCTGGGAGGGGTTTCCATCAGTGATGGAACAGGACAGCAGTGTGCCATCGCTTCACGTCTCAAACTCTTTATAATAATAAAATAAATAAAATTCACTAATAAATTCACTTAAAAATTCTGATTGCAGGGATGTCTATGTTTGTTTGTGGACTACAGAGTCTAGTGCTGTCACAGAGACAAGTCACGTTTCAGTCAGGTGACCTAGTATTTTTTCTGAATGCACAAAATGTCCAGCATGAGCTTTAAAATAATAGTCTTCCACAACAAACTTTTAATCTTCATACCAAGTGGACATTTAGAAGTTCTTAGGCCGTTTTCACACCTGGCTCATTTGGAGCGTTTGTTTTGGAACCTGCCCTGTTTTCTCCTTTAGTTCAGTTCATTCAGGCATATATGAACTCTGCAATCACACTCGGATCTGCACCAGGATAATCATATAACAGAATAATGTGGTGAGAAAGCAACTGGACCCAACAGACATCTAACCAGACTGTATCACCATGTATGATGATGTGTTTTGCTAATGCCTTCAGTAAGGAATTTTGTGGGTGAGCACACAATCGCCACTGAAAACTAAACGCCACTGAGCGTCTTTTCATTTTAAAATGTCTAAACATGGTAAGAATGTTGTCCTGACGAAACTCCATTCCTGTTCAAATGAACAACAACAGTTACAAGACAACAAGCCCATGATGCTGTTGTCCTCCCGGATGACCTCTTTCAACGGGATCCCAGAAAATACACAGGATCGCTCTGACCAATGAGAGGACAGTTTACTTGGAAAACTGCAACATTGTAACAAATATAGTTGCTGTTTTGGAACAAACGATCCACAGGTCTGAAAACAACTACATTGAAAGCGGTAATTGAGTAATATCATAAGCAGCCTCTGTTTACCTGTGGAAGCTGTCCACCATTTTTAAATGCACTCTGAGGTCTTTCTTGGTGAGGTGGTCCAGCATGCGTGCATCCACCAGACACTCCATGAAGAAGCTGCGGTACTGAGGTAGACCTAGACTGGGCAGCCACACGTTTCCAATCCACTCGTGGTTCATGTCCCCGTATGCCAGCATCTAAAGACGACAGACAATGCTTAAGACTAAGCACAAGCTATTGCGGTCTAACTACAGGAGCTAGTTTTAGTACACTGTACCAATTAATATTAATTACATTACAGTTAATAAATAAATACTCTCTATTCAAAGAAATGAAATTTGAAGTTTTTCCTCAACCTCTCAGACAACTATGAAATGAAATGACTTCTGTAAACTGCCTGTCACCACCCACTCCCTCCTTTATTAAACTGACTGCATTACCCATCAGACTCTCACCTGTGACCAACTTCCCTCCTCTGTCTCTGACTTCTGAAGGGGTAGAAGAGATTCAATCAGAACGAGGTCTGTGAAATGACACTACATTCACATTCAGACAGAGTACAAATGCACATATGCAAACAAACACATTAGTTAATCTAATGAAACCGTCCATTCAAATATGTTCTCACTGCATCTGACCTTTCATTTACATTTCTGGGGTGCCACAGACATGCAGAAACAGTAACCAAAGACACTTATACTACAAGACACTGTAACATCACACACAGCTTTTAATACACACAGCATGCATGCACAATTGTACTGCAATGGTGCCTGGTTTTTACTGACCTGCACTATACAGCTTATACTGTATGTGTTATTTGTCAATCGCATTTCATCCCATTTAATCGCATTCATGTTCTCAGTTATTATCTGCAATCTCATACAGAATCTCCACAATAATATTTACACCCAATTAAAACACCACCAAGCCATTTGTTTTCATTTTCTCGGTAGTTTGGCTAATTGGATTATGCTTCTAACCACACCGTGGCACTGCTTCAGTTTATCGTGTCTAAATTCATTCTGCCGAACTCTTACTTTTATTGCTTTTCTGTCTTTCATAAGAAATAGGAAGTATGTCAGCAGGTAGCGTCTGAGCCCAATCATGAGTGATTGTTATGGTGATGAGAGGTCAGGGGTGAACTGAAAGAGCCGGAATTGTGATGCTGCTCTGACATGTCTCAATGGGCCGTTCTCCTTTCATTACATTTCATGTGAACACAGGAACACAACTCTGCAGTTTTGCGGCTGCGTTTTGTTGGCTCTGTAACAATATATGAGAAATTCTATTGTTTCCGTTTCACCATCTAAAGATGATAAGATCCGGGTGTATTAGGGAGAGACGTGAGCTGATTATATGTTTATACTGTCTTATTCAATGCTCAGTCTTATGTAGTTTCTGTAGGGCAGGATCAGATCAAATCCGGTTCCATGCCAGAATGCAGACAGACCTGCACGGGAGTTTAAGAAGGTATACACCACTGCTCTCCATAAACACCCCAACATCTCAAATCACATTTTTAGGGGTTTGTGACAGGATGTGGTGGCTGAGAGTCACCTCCGATGCATCTCAACGTGTCCCGAAAGACTTAACATTACGTAACATTATTACTTATTATTGTCACAATCTTTATTACACAACAACAATGTTGACTGGCATTATGTTAAGTACTAACTATTGACGGTAGCCTATAAAAATTACTAAACAGCTATTTGACTGCCGGTTAACATTAACTAATAACCTGCGCAGATAAGCTTTGAATGAAAAATTGCACTGATGAATCATTCATGTTGTTCATAAATAAAAATTATACAAGAGTTACAGTGAGCAGGTGATAGACAATGTGAGAAAACACACAAGGAGGTTTCATAAGACAGAACACAGCATGTGACTGACCGTTCTCGAGGGGGCAGCAAGAGTCTGCATTTCCTCATGGGTTACCCACACATTACCCGACGGCTGCCCCGGAGACGACAGCAAATCCAACAGGAAGGGCAAGCAGTGTTAAAGAAGAAGAGCGGCAGCACTGTAAGCCAATAGTGTTACAGCATCACAGTCAGATAATTAGCAAGACCCGCCCACTGAGTCAATGGCTGGACACAACACAAACACACAGTAGAAACTGCTGCAGAGAAAAATGCAATGCAACATGCAAAACGTTTTGTTGCTTTATGTAGTTAGTATAATTACTGCTATAGTATGTAAAACTTCTCATACATTTCGCTAAAGCTAAGTCATTTTGGGGCCTCTAGCATAGCATGGAAATTTGATTTGTACCAGGTTTTCTGAAACACTTACACTGTCTGGTTTATTTGGCTGGGATGCTCAAACAGTACCATGTTTTAATGTCACAGAGACACATTTTAGTGGAAATTCAGTGTTCAGCTGCAGTTTGTTGGGCTGCTGGGATGTGTTGTGATTACACAATATCATCACAGCTCAGCAGTTGTTAAACAATTACCATGACAACAGAAAACTGGAAAGCTCCAGAGGGCTTAAACAGACTGATGATAAGATTGTGACAACGGTGAGGTGGCCTCATACTTCACCAGTTTCGAAATAAACTCTGTCCCAACTACCTGCTGTCCATAAGCGTGAAAACACTGTACAACAATTTCAACCAATTAAAAGGTTGTCTATTGTACGGTTATGTGAAGCGTGATTTTGGAAATAAATTTTGCTGTGGGCTGGGATACCTAGTGAGATGCAGCACATTAAAACAACTGACCAAAGTATCCGCAACAGGGACCTTAGGACCAGCTGCCATCTTTTGTTTATTGTTTTATGTCAGGTTAGGACACAAGGAAAGACTTTGATGATGTAATGATGGATACTTAAAAATAAATGTATGTTATTGAAAGGAACAGGCAGTAATAGTATTTTGTGTGTGTGTGCTTACACTCACGGTTCTGGATGTAGGGGGAGCAGAGGGGCTGGTGAGCGACACCATCTCCTGAATGGCCAGACGCAGTTTGAGGCGGTGCAGTGGGTTACTGATGCCGATCTCTCTCTGGATCTCAGTGTCCGAAAGGGCCGACATAATAGCACCGCTTTTCACATTGGCACGACATGCTGCCACGTACCATGCTGGCATTCCCAGCCACAGCTAAGAACACAAACAGCAGCAGAATTAACCAAGAACTATAACACACAACATGCAGACGTGTATGAAAGAGCAATAAATTCCAAACTTCACCACCAGGTAGTGCCATTGTCGCACAACACTGCCATTCATACACACATACATTATATATATATATATATATATATACACACACACACACACACACACACACACACACACACACACACACACACACACTACAAGTCAAAATGTTAAATGTTAAAAATGTAAAAATAATAATATAATTGTACTGACATATTAATTTCAATTTAATTTTTGTTATTAGAAAACTACAAGTTTTTGAAATAGATGATTTGGACCAAATAATAAAGATAAAAGCAGCCAATAAGAGCGCAGGATAGAGGGGAACTCCTTCAAAACTTTAAAATCTTCTCAGGATGATTCCTCAAGAAACTGGGGGATGAAAAATGTCTAGAAAAGTTTTGCAAATTGTAGACGGAGAGTGACTATATTGAATATGCTAGAATATATCCTATTTTACCTTATTTTTTATTTTCTTTAGTCACAACATAATTCCTAAAGTTACATTTGTGTTATTTTATAGTTTTGATAAGTTGACTATTATTCATAAATTAAAGAAAAATATGAACAAAAGAAAAAGTGTTTCCAAACTTTTGACTAGTAGTGTATATAAAATCATAAAGTCTGTATGTGATTACATGATGAACCAAAAGAAAGAACTGAGACAGACTAAATCCAGAACTGTGGCAGCGTCTCCAAGACGCTTGAAGAAACCTGCCTGTAAAGCTACAGTGCTGTGAAAACTTTTAGCCACTTGTTTAAAAATGCTGTAAAGTGGGGATGCTTTCAAAAATGATGTCATAAATAGATTTTATTTATCAATTAACTTCTAATAACTAAATCAAATCAATATTTTGTGTAAACACCCTTTAGTTAAAACCTTTTTTTTCTTGGTAAACATGCACATAGCTTTTCAGGTAGCTTTGCTATCACAGACAGACTCGATGATTGTGTGATCAGATCTCTCTGTGGAGCACGGGCTGTTGTCAGAGACAAAACTCTCACTGGATTATTACAATTAATGGCAAAAAGAATGTTTGGAAATGTAAACTTATAATTCCTACTGACACTACAACAAAAGATATAAATAACTTGCTTAAAACCATTTTTTGGTATAAAAACAATGATGTGTCTAAGACTTTTGCACAGTACTGTATGTGTGTATATATATATAGCAGCAATCTGGCTAGCAACACCTGATTCATTTACCAACATCTTACTTTTATCAAATCAAGCAGGACTACTGGACAAATCTTGTGTGAATAATGAATATTCATGAGCCATGTTAATGCGTTTTATTTGGTAACTGTTAAATTTGTTTTGCTGCCAGTGAGTGCCACCCACCTCCAACCATGCAACAACTGTAGAGCCGTCCCACTGAGCAAAGGGTAATCCTTTTCTCCTGGCTTCTTCCAACAACTCGTGCCTAGAGAGAAAGAAAGAAAAAGAAAGGGTGAGACAGAGAGATGGACGAATAAGTAAAAAGACAGAATCAACCCACCAAAGAGAAAATCAACTGAACAGAGAAAAACAGAGAAAACATGCATATTCTGTTATCTGTCTCTTCCTCTTTACTGGCCACTATCTGTGATTAGATCAACATTTTACTCTGTAGGTTTTTTTGTCATACTCACTGTTTCCTGATCAGTATGTGGCATAACAAATGCCTGCTCTCTGCGTGTAATCTCTGTAAATAAGCAATACCTAAAATAATAAACTGTTCTGCTGGCATGTCTCTATAATTTTATTCATGGCATCATTTGGTGTTTCTGGTTAAGAATCAAAGACGCGGTTGTGGTGGGATAAAACTGTGGGTGAAGAAAATCCAGCTGAGACGTAAACTAACCAAAACTTCCTGTTTCTTAGATAAAGATACTGTGACGTTTTCATGCTGTGACCTGATGCTCACCTGTAAAAGCGAGATTGTGCTCAGAACTTCAGGAAATTTAAAATACGGTGATTTGTCAAAGGAGAGCAGAAACAGGTTTTTCTTTGAACCTCCTGCGTTTTTCTTGATAAATATTTGTCCTTTATGACAGAGCCGCTATCGTAAACTTTCACGCGCCCTTCCTCAAAGTTCCCCACTGGGAAGTATGTCTGGCTTCTCCCATGGTTTCCTCTTGTCGTTTTCTAACTCAGGCTGTCCTGTTTCCTAATGTCAGGATGACTTAAAGATACTTGCCTCCAGGGATTTATCAAAGGATGCATTATCCAATCAAACATCAGTCATAAAATAGGGATACCCTTATATTTTGTGGAATTGTCTTAAGGAAGCCCTGCAGAACAACTGGAGTGGGTATATTGTGCTAGATGGATGTCTGCTGACAGCTGGATGTTCCTCCCCCAGTGAAAACCTTTATAATCCGAGCACATGTGAAGTAAGTGGGTGTGAAGTAAGGACACTTGAATGACATGTTGGATTTGAACACATTTCACACATGCTTTAGTGAGTGATTATGGTTCTGTTCACATTTATAATTTACACTTATAAAACTGCGGATGTCACCACTCATATTTCTCATCCACCAAAATGCTGGGACTGGTGCTGAACCCAGTGATTGGTCAGAAGGATCCAATTTTTACGTACTTTAGAGGAAATTGTAAGAACAAGTTTAGCATCTAAAATAACTGAATTCATTTTATTAATGCGACTGGTCGTGTGATTGAAGCTGTTTCACTGTTTCTTTGCCGTTCTTGTCTTGTCGTTCACTCTTTTTTTACATTGAGAGTTTTCTAAATTGTATAAAATCTCCATTTATCACCATTGCATTAATGCTGTTGTTTCCTCCGCAGACCTCTCCTGAGCAATTTTTTTCTTAAGTAGTTTTTTTTGGACACACTACTGTACTGTAGCTACACTATCCATGAGTAGAAATAGTATATTCTGTTTTCCCATCCCTGTTATGTCTATATAATCATTGTTAGTACTTCAGAATAGACATGATCACACATGATCTATTTTTGTGAAATTAACCACTTTCAATAGACCTCCTCTTAAACAACACGTAAAAAAACAAAACTTGTGTAAGTGGACACCAGCATAAGCACCACGTCAGTGTCAAAATCATTCGGTGGATGGAAACGTTTGTTTCTGTCTGCCGTAAAAGCCTTCGTGGTGGTGAGGATGATGATGCTGTATCTCTGCTTATGTGTACATGTTGAGTTTAGAACAGTTTTAGTACAGAGTTTTAGTACAGAGCTGAGCAGGGAGAGAAACAGTTATGAAACAGAGCAGGAAAGTAATCAATGAGCTGACAGTCCATAACCAGAGATGAGACCTGGTTACTGAATTACGGCACGCAATGCACACACGCACCGACACGTACACGGGAAAAAAGGCCTCGGCATGGCAGGTCAAGAACAGGTTGTTATAAACGGACACATTCTCTCTCCAGGCAGAGATGCCTCCTCTGTAGAACTGCAGAGGGGGAGAAGTACATGTACACTGAAATGAAACAGGCAGAGGTGGGGGTCTGTAGATGTACAGAACAGAAATGTGTCTGACCCCCTCCTGAAGACACACACACTTAGGAGCAAGACCACAGAGAGCTGACAGTGGAAAATGCAGCAAGTCTCGGCAACATAAACTAAACTTACCCGCTGATACAGTCAGATGTGGAGAAAAGGAGAAAGACAAAAGAAAAGAGAAAGCGATGGAGGACAAAATTAAAAGCTTGTTTTTAAGCATACTGTATGTGAACTTCAGAAAACATCTCAGGTCAGTCATGTGCATCGCCAACACGGAATTGTTCTCGTACAGGGAAGAGCAGACCAGCAACTGTGATGTGGACTTATCTGTAACAATTGAGCAGATAATCTACTTGCTTTTGTTGTAATTGTTTAATCATACAGCATGCAAAAGGAGTGAGTGTGCAATGGAAATAGCAAGGAGCTGTCCGCCTCGCATGGTGCAACGATGGATGAAACCAACGTAAGTCAATTGACATAAAATGCTTCCATTCAGCCATTAGCACTGAGGCAAAGAAATGAGATTTCAGAAAGCACAGCATGCTTCAAAGGCATCAACACATCCACATATGCAACAAACTCCAATCTCGCTTATAAAAGCACAGCTCAATTCTTATGTTAATGCACAGAATACAAAAGGCAATCATACAAGTTCAGAATCAACACACTACGTGGCATAAAAACAGGCTGTTTAATTACTGCAAACACGTATGTAAATCACTGAAAACATTAGCATGGAAGGCAGTAAGATATTTCTTAAAGGTAAAGAATGTAATTTCGATGGCAAACAGAACTGCAAAAACAGTTGTTTATAAAGAGTCTGATTCCCAAAAACGCTCCCATTTATAATTGGTTGGGACTAACAGTTCCGCCCCGAACTCAAGTCATTGGTTAAGCCCATACTGCTGTGTCTGGCTAGTCAGGATGCTCAAACAAACAGACCATTGTTTTGATAGCTTAACTAAACTTTTTGAAGAATGCTCCTACTAATGGCTTTTTTATACAGTTGTTGTCACATATTAGGCTAAAATAGGAGAAGTATTTCACCAGTGAAAAACACACTTCACCTTTAAAAACTTTTTGGCACTGGACTGTATGGGAGAGACTAAACTTCTTTTACCTGTTTTAAACAGAATACTCCAAACAAGTATGTGAAAGTACATCTGAATAGTAATAATTCTGGTTTATCGCCCCTCTATCGCCCCTTGAGTACTGAGGTAACAAGACCACACACTTACAGTGTTGGCCAAAAATACACATCTTGCACAGAGTATGTTTCTGGCCTAAGGCAGTACAATGCAGCGTGATGGACCATTTGTTTAATATGATTGGTTTATGAGAGATACATGTGGAACATAACAGTGCCATTAGCTAAAGAAGAAGGTTGTAGTGTGTAACCTGTAGTTGTGTCAGTGGAAGGTTTTGGGGGACATCTAATGTGATTGTGCTGAAAGGTGGATTGAATAAGTACTCACTTCTTTTTAAGCCGGTGGTCTTTCTCTGCCTGTGTTCCAAGTTTTCCCACTGCAATATCCTGACCCAGAAGCTCAGGATCAAAAACATTCCCTACTGACGGAAAAGATTCATTAGTCCATCACCTAACCATGTTACACTGGAAATGCTGATCAGCACAGAAAATCACTTCATCTTATCCTTCAGTTTGTAAAAAACAAACATACAAACCGCAATGCACTCACAGCGGAGCGTCTGTGGGGCAAGGCACTCTAGAGGGCTTAAACAGAAATTAAAGCTGTTTATATAATGTTATATACTTATATGAATTTATTCATACAAAATGTGTTACTGATGAACTTCTGGCTGTGCGTTATTAATCAAATTCCTGAGAATCTGTAATGTAAACATGGAAAGTAATGTTTTTGGGCTATACTTGGGCTCATAGGGTTGCACAGACAAGGCTATTTGGGAAAAAATACCAACAGTATTTTTCTTTGTAACATTGCCTCACAGACATACTTTCTGCTTGTTAATACAAACTCAACGAACTCTGACAATTGTGATAATTAGCTGTCTTGTGTTTCCACAGAGCTTTGTGCATGTATTCCACCTTGTCCTGGCCCCACAAGTTCTTTTCCCAGTTGTCCCAATCTGGCTTTCTCTTTCTTCCCGAACAGTCGTCCGATGGAAGACTTGATGCCTTTTTTCTTTGGCTGTTTGTGGAGGGAGTCCTGACTGCTGGCTGTGCTGCTCAGTGCGCTGGCCTCAGTCTCTAATGCAGCTGTCAGACTGAGGACAAATGAGTAAACAACAGCACAACTGCTACCAGAATGCAGCCGGGTTACGCTTGTACATGCAGTAGCATGCGTTTTAGGGGTGTAACAATATACCAGTGCCACGGTTCAAATCATATCACGGGTTTGGTTCTGTTTGCTGTGAGGTCAGGGTTCATGGCACCAGCAGTGCTAAAGAGCACTAGATTCACTTTTAACTTCATCATCATAATAATACTTGAAGACAGTAACTTTAGTGTACAGAGGAATTCCCCCATCAGAAGCTCATATGGGGGACTGATGAATTTTGGGGGCTTGTAGGAGTCATTGTAGAAAGATGATAAAAACTATCCCTGCATTTTTTTGGAGGAGCTACTTCACTCAGTTCAATGTTTTGTATTGTATCTGATTTAAGTCAGACTCCATGAAAACTTTAAACATTCATCAGCAACTTTACGTTGTGATCTACATTCAGAAATAAACAACATGCTTCTGTGCACACCGCACAGGGAGAAAGAGAGAGAGAGAGAGAGAGAGAGAGACTGACACTGATCACTCACACTGATTATGAAATTACAGATTTGTTGATCTGTGTGGTTTAATTCACAAGTTCATAAATGCCTGCAGGAATTTGGATTATTAGCAGGAAACTTGTAAGAAATACCCATAATCCCGTGCTGAATTTCGGTTCAGTTTTGAATATTACACCCCTAATGTGTTTGAGTGGTGCTGAGGAAGCGCGTGATTGGCTCTCACTGTGCGTCGTTATGAGAGGAAGTGGGCAGCGTGTGTGTCATGTGGACTTGGCGAGATGTGGAGGGCGGAGAGGTCTCGCATTTGATGGTGGCCTTGTCCTCTAGCCCATCCTCATCCACGGCTGCGATCTGTGAGGGGACAGAAAACATTGCTATCCAATGAGGCTGATCTCCACTCAGAATTCAGTTGAGATCCGGTTCAACTCTGATTCAGTTTCTGAAGTTGAATTTAGGCAGCGTACAGGATGCAGACTTTGACTTGCAGTAGAATAAAAATGCAATGGAATGTTAGTATCTTAATAAATTAACTTCTGCTTCACAAACCATGGTGCAAATGCACTTTACATTTTACAGTACTGTAATTAACTGTAATTTAACTCAAATTCAATATAAAAATTGAAATCCTTTTTAACTGACTTATATATATTATATTACAGTATATATTACATAAATACATACATATATATATATATATATATATATATATATATATATATATATATATATATATATATATATATATTTTTTTGACTTTCTGATCTTATTAACATTATTCAGAAAAAGGCATATCAGACATATTTGGTCAAAATGAATGACAATAATTATCATTTTGCTATTGTGTATTCTGGTATTTCACTGTTGTGTGACCTGAATTGGCATTTAGTAAAATTCTCTTTCTGTAATCCAGTTCAGGATTGAAACCCTGAAACGCGGCACAACAAACCGGTTCTGAAATTCAGAGTTCTGCCCAGCACTGGTTTACTCTGCCAATAAAACCAACCACAGCAAATACCGTCCAGTGAGCTTATTAGCAAAAGAACACACAGTCCATACCTTTCTCCTGTGTTTCCGCAGGTCACTGGGCTGAGGAACAAAAAACAGTAAATGTTAGCATGTTAATGGACATTACAGTCAAAGCGATGGCAACACAAATTACTTTACAAGTCATTACATTGAGTAATTTATGAGTTAACCGACTGAGGATTCACAAAAGGCTCTGAGGTTGTTAAAACTGAATGCTATATATATGTATATATTCATATTTATAGTAAATACTTAATTTACTAAATAGTAAATACTTGTGTACCAGTGTCATGACCCCCATGCGCTCCATGTCGCGGGAGGGGCTGTGGGGGATGAGTTTAGGGGTGGAATGTCCGCTGGGAGGGGAGGAGGAGGCCAGAGAGGAGGCGGTGGCCGAGGCCGTGATGGAGGCTCCAGGATGGTGCACCCGCGCAAGATTCAGTCCCTCCAGACTCATGCTGGCCACGTGGTTCTCGATTTCCTCTGCCCTCAATTCCGTCGAATCCTTCTCCTCTTGGATCAACCTGGAGATTAGAGGCCGTTCAGCCCACACTCGGATTATTAGAGTTTATTGACAATAAGCTCATGGCACTGTTGGAGTGCTTAACCTGCTGTATGTAAATGAAAACTCTAGCTATAATAACAAACAGATATACCTGATACAGCTTACTGTAATGACTGTGTCAGATGAAGTGCACAATATTAAATATAGAAGCAAAAGCAATAAGGTCAAAAATGTATCATACCTACTGCACATTTATGTGATATTACTGCAGAAAGGCCAGTGCACAACATAAAATGACATCCACTGGAAAATGACAAGGCTTTAGAAGCTGATCAGAGATCTGTTGTTTATTAGCTTCAACTGTTTGCAGGACAAGCATTGTAGGAAGTCACATGATCTCAATATGTTGGGATGATTTCCTGGTCCTTTTTTCAGACCACTGACCTACTGTCTTCATTTTAAACATATTTGACAAAAGTACCTGATTTTTGTAGGTAAAACATCTATTTTACTTAAGCTACTACTAGTTTTATAAAGAACTAAAGCCTTAAACTGATTAAAGTTTCTGTGATGATGTCTTTTTTCGGCTTCAGCACAGAACAGGTTAGAAAGATCACACTGTACTGCAGTTTTTCAGGTCTGCCACAGTAATTATTGAGTTATGAGGGGAAAATCACTGACAGGAAATGCAATCTGTGGAGAGCAAAGCTCTCAGGTGGCTTGGAGAATCTACGTCCTGTCTTTGTGACATGGGGTTATGACTTCCTCACTGCAAAGCTTCTGCATTAAAAACAGATTAAAGAAGCGACAAAAATATAAAAAATATCAGTTCTGTTTTTAATTACACTCTCGTCTCATAAAAATGACTATAGAAGCGATGAATGAATGAAAAGCGACGAATGCCATACATGTTTTTATGTAACATTTATAACACTCATCTTTCTCATCAAGCTGCGACGTTTTTCTAAATGATAATAGATGGTAAAGGTCTGATTACAGTGGATGCATTTTTACATTTACATTTTTATGCACCTTTTGTGAAATCATGAGAAAAGTGGGATACATAAAGGGAACGCTCAACAAAAATAAAGACGGGAAACAAGACCACAGAAAACTGTCTGATAAATGTGTCTGCAGAAAGTGGCTCTTAGCAGCTGTGTGTTATAATGACTTTTAAAAATCCAACTATAGCTTCATAAAGAAAAGCTCATGTTTGTTCTGCTCTCTTCAAATATTAATTGTGAAGTTCCTTTGAATTCACCAAAATTCAGACTCCTTGGAAAACACCACAAATTCAAAGTGGAAGTCATATGGTTGTATTTAACAACTTTTGTTTATTTTCAATGGGTTGCCAAATGCCTTGAGGTTCTGTGGGAAAACAAGCTTAGTTTAAGTGCTACACTCTTAAAAATAAAAAGGTTCTTTAACGGTTCTAAGGCAGGCTGTATGGTTCTATAAAGAACCTTTGACATCCACAAAATCGTTGAATGATTTTGGGTTTGACTTACAGTTTGGTTATTCTCCGGCAATGCTGCACAGAACCCTTTTTAGAACCTTTATTTTTAAGAGTGTAGGTTCTAATCCAAGTCAGGCCAATACAGTCTTCAAAATGAGAGACAAGATGCACAGATAATGAAAAACACTGTGAATCTCAGAAAGAACTCTGGCTACATAAAATCACCCTACCATTATCTTCAGCGGCTTGTGTTTCATAACAACTGGTCCACAGAACTGCCTCAAGTTCTCAAGTGTTAAATGAGCCTCCACTATATGAACAGCCTGCAGAGGAAACCCTGAACTCTGGCTGATATTAAAATCTGCATATACTGCGCCTGAAGGCACAGCTCAGCTTTCTAAAGCACAAAAAGTTTTTTAGTTTATTTTATTCTATTTTATTTTATTCTAGATCTGTAAATGTTACTTTTGTAAAATACTGTGAACTTCCAGAGTCTCTGCAGACATGCAGAAGTTTAAATAAATGTAATGCGTAAACATCAAAACTGAGCTGAGGGATTATCCAGGGAATAGCTGTTATTTGTAGATTGTGGAAGAAAGCTTAACAGTTAAATCTAACACACGGATCACAAGTTCACTTCCATGTAGCAGCTCAGGAGAACTTACTGAACTTAGGAGATCATACAGGAGGAACCTCAGGTGAACTCATCTCTCAACTTGAACAAACGGTATCTGCTAAAGGGCAAATAAATACCTAACAATAAATAAACAAGAACTTGTTTTTGTCCAAATTAAAAAAAATATGTGGACTGGAGAAAAAGGGTTTGTTAGTGGAAAATGGAAAAGGAAAATATAATACAGATTTCTATCTGTGGCCATAAACATAAAACTAAAATATGTAAAACAGAGAAAAGCTGTAAAAGTTTATTATTTAAAACTGAGGAACACAAACATGGTTGTGTATTAATACTATCTTAAAGTTACACACAAATATTAAAGATAGAGAATAAAAGGCCCACGTAAATCCATAGACAATCAGGATTTAGGACCCTACTGTAACTGCACTTGTCAATACTAACAAAGCACTGACTTCTGTGATCCACAAAGGTTTTTTTCTTTGCTAGAATGAGTAGCTCTAAGTTCTGCTTTTGGTTTTAACATTGATCTGATCAATATAGATCATAAACCTTTTTGAACAGGCTTAAGAAATTATGTTGACAGTTTTGCAAATGTATTAGTACCTGCACATCGGTATCACCATTTGTATAAATAAACAGTTTGACCTAACCTGCAAGGCTCAGTCTTAAGCCCTTTGTTTTTCCTACACCAGTGCCCTTTAGGTGAATTTATGATGAAACATGATGCTGTCTTTTATTGTTTAAAAGGATGACACCAAACTATATGTCCCCCAGACAATATGACATTCTATAGCTTTCCCAGGTTAGTGGTTTGCATTATGGACATTAAAGAACAAATGTCAAGTAATTTCCTCCCGCTAAACTCTAAAAAACAATAATCATCACATGCTTTAAGAAACATACTGATATGAAAGATGTGCCGTTCACAGTGAATGGATTTACCGGATCTCTTTATTGATGGCATCCAACTGTTCCTGCAGCATCATTGCCAGAGTCTGAGCATCTGAATGTCCACCAGGAGACAGCAGATCCATTGAGCTGAAAAGGGTCTCGCAGTCATCGTCATCGATATCTGACATCTCTGTGTCACTCTCGAACGGATGTCCGCCCAGAACACCAAGCTGTTGAGAGCGCCACTCATGCTCTCCCAGAAACTTAGCCTGGAGGAGGACGAACAGAAACACAGAATGGAGTGAAACTGAATAAAAATATGGAATACATGTAAATCATTCTGTTCCTGTATTTTTGAACTGGTTAGAATGGTTTCCAACCCTGACAATAATCCTCAAGATAAAATGTGGCCTGGTGGAGTGCAGAGCTCTTACCTTCTGTTCGCCCCTACGCAGCCCCACGCGTCCTCTCTGAGGCCTGTGGATCACCTTTGTGGAACGATAGTGATCCGACTGTGTCTCGGCCAGAGAGCCCAGAGAAAAACGCAGATCTCCAGGTGCATCCAAATGAGACCTGAAATCAAGATTACATTCCATCATCCAACAGATCTGGAAACTAGACACATAATCAGCTTTTCAATTGAAAATGTAATGTTCATATTCCTATTACTACTTCATATCCATGCTGAATTTACTTTCAATTAAACATTATAAAATCATAGAGGAAATGAGGAACATTACTGTTATCTTTATCAGAGCAGCTATTTTATTTAAAAGTATCAATGCACAGAGATGGTAAAACATTATCTGTTCCAATAACTAATGAGTTGCCTTGCTGTCTACTGTCTAAATAGGTAGCCCCTTAACTGAAACAGAACACAGTACAGTAAGCGACTGATTTGGAACACTTGTTGCAATGCATTGTGGGATTGCCACAAAGGATACATGTGATGCAGCCTTGGAATGTGGCCACATCAAGGTATCTTAGAAGGCAGCATTTTGCTTCCTACCATATGAAAGAGCAACATGTGTAAGACAACGTGTATGGTGCTCTAAACTGTTGTTTAGTTAGGCAGCTCAATAGGTTTTGTAACACAACTAATGTTTACTGTAAACGGATAGTTCTGACAAAGTTCAAGAAATCGTCCTGTCTCACTGTGATAGCGTGGGCTCTGTAAGGGTTCCAGCCCTCAACCGGTACTGATCCAATTCAGATCTCAGTTTCTCCATCTCCTCTGTGAGATGAGACTACAATCACAAAGCACACAAACGTTTCCATGTACTCAGAATGGATATCAAAGCATTGCATTCAAATTCGTTCTGCAGAGCTAATGTTCAAAAAGCAATCTACTGCAATCACCTTTTCTTGAATGGAGTCTTCTAACTGTTTCCTGTAATTTTCAGAGTCTTGTATCAAAGCATTCTGAAAGAGAAGAAATAAATACAATTTTGGGGATCCATGTAATTGGAAATGGTCAACATTAATGGTTGGGGGTTTGTCTACCTTATCTTCAAGAGCGGCCATCCTCTCTTTTAGATGGAGCTGTAACCGCTCATTTGACTCGGTCAGAAGTCTGTCCACTGTGTCTGACAGACGCTTGTTGTGCTCCTCATTCATCTTTTCTCTCTGTCGAGCCTGAACAAATAACACACAATTTCCATCCATAAAACAGTTGAACTGTTTTAAAAACTGTTAAACATAAAACTCCCATAACTCCAATATTTTTACCTCAAAATTCATTTCACTTGCATCTATCCTACACATATGTGATTTATACTACACATATCCTGCCCAAGCTTGCTGTTTAATACGTAAAGCGTTATGACAATAATAAGTGTTTTATTTTTATATGTACAGCTGCTTTGCAAAAATGCAGCATTGTGCTATATAAATAAAATAAAACCGTGGCTACGCTGGTTATTTTATTATCGAGTTTTGTGTATGAATACAGTAACTTTAACTTTAGGTAGTAGAATCAAACATTAAGTCAATAACGAGATTAAAATCATGGTTGATAACTGCTTCATTCATCACACTGTAAATGGAAGGTCAACTCTGTAATGCATTGAATTGTGGGATACAGTATCCCATATAGTGTGCTTTTGTATAGTTACTGCATACTACTAAAGTATGAGTAGTATGCTAGGATACTATTTGGTACCTAGTCAATGTGATCTTTAATGATATAAAGTGATATTGACCCTGAGCAGTTCTTGATTCTTCTCCTCCAGCTGTCCCTCCAAATGTCTCATACGCTCCTCGATACTGCCGTGCCTCTCTTCCGCCTGATCAACACACACATACACACTTTATTTGATCAGCTGAGAAAAGGTAAAGCAGCAAATTAGCATGAACTAGCGTGAAAAGAGTTCTGAACCATGACTCTGATGTTGGCTGGTTTCTTTAGCTAGATTTATGAGATCAGGAGATTGTCTTATAAGGTGCCAACACAAATAAAGAGAAAGAGTGTGTTTTTCTTAAGCTTTGGTTGTCTCCTAGGCTAACAGAGAGAACTAAATACATCAGCAATTCATTAAAGTGATGAAAATCCTAGATGAGCAGAAACTGAAACACAGCAGCAGTGAACAGACCCAAAGCCAGACAGAGTGTAAACCAACTACAGGAAAGAGTTGAGTGAATGAAATGCTTCCTAAGACTAGGAGTTCATGTACTGGAGTTTCGCTTCCTTATCAGACTACCAAAGCCACACAATACAGAGAAATTTTGCACTTTAATAATAAATACTGAATAAATCATTTCTATCAGTTAATATTTCCAGAGCAGTAAGAGTAAGAGAGAGTTTGAGTCTTTAGGTGGTGGAGGGTTTCAGTTCTGTCATGTACACATTTACGTTTTTATTTCACAGCTGCACTCTAGACTATATTAACATTCACGCTGACTGGGGTTTTTGTCGCTGTATTTTTGGTATAGTAGATGTTCTTACTGCTGGTTGCTCATATCACCACACGTGACGGATTATCATAATGATATATGACAATATATGAGGAGAAACAGGATGTTTTGTTGCCGTGTCAATGCGCCCTAAAGCCTGCATCCCAATTTGCAAATGCTTAAAAATATGCAGAAATATGCAATCTGTTTGCATTTGAATATGACAATGTTAAGATAATTCCTAACTGTGACAGCTTTGGCCTCTGCAAAACTTTGCAATCTCCAACATATGTGAACTGGATCACAGTTAAAATGTGTTAGTGTTAACCTCACTGCACAATAAAGAACTGGAGTGTGTGTTATATACAGCACCTTGGTGAGAGCTGCTATTCTCTGTGCTAGCTCAGCCTCGACTTCAGGCAGCGTCTCAGCTTTTCTCATGGTCTGCTGGAGCTTCTGCTCTGCCAGCTCCAGCCGCTCCTGTAACTGCCGGTTCTTCTCCTCCATCTGTGGGAGAAACACAAACAGTCTCTGTTCAGAGCGAGTTTATCCTTCTACAGCAGATATCATGGGACAGTCCTGCTTCCACGGCAACAAGTAGATCAGCATGCCCACATTTAGTACAGCCAAATAAAATAACTGCCTATTTTTTTTTATATTTTCGGTGCATTTAAACTCTCAGTAATGGTTATCAGCATTGAAAAAGGGTTTAAAAAAATGTTTACACAAAAATGAAAATGACATCAGTGTTTACTTCTGTTTGTTGGGTGTCATCAAACACTGAAAGGACAAAGCAGCATTATAAAAATAGTGTAAAACTGTCAATGATGTTTGGTTGTGAGACAAAACCCTCAGAACACATCAGATGTCACAGAGTTCAATCCTGATGTGCCATACGGCTTCATTTTTGGTTTAACTAGGTAATCAGTGGGGGTACAGAAAAGGAATGTCATAACCCAACATGTTTGTGTCCTTCTATTATATAATAGACTGTAATATGTTGAGAATATCTTTTAATCGATTCTGTCATTAAGTACCAAATAAATTCTGGTAAATCATTAAGCAGGAGATGAAGTTTTCTGTCAGTTTGACCATGATGTGAAGGAATGACAGGAAATGAATGTTTGATTAGAAATAGAAAGTCCATTTGCCAGTTCAGAATACCCATGAAGCACTGGGACTCAGTTTTATGAAGCAGTTTTACTGCAGAAAGCAGGAAGTTAAAGGAATTCCTCACTCATCATTTGCTTACCTTTCTGCCATTGTGACATGATCATTATTAACTGTCACTGTATGACAGGAATTAAATAACGATTCTTCAAAAAGTTACAAAAACATACAACATAAAAAGTTCAGAATGGCTGTTTTCATTTTTGACATTATTTGAACTACTACTGTAAGCAATTTCAAAAACTCCAAGTAATTGCAAGTAATACTAAAGCCAAATGGAGATGGAAATTTGAATACAAGTGGTTTTGTGCTTTCACAGATTAAACCTGACCTGTCTGAGGAATGCCTCCTTATTGGTCAGTTCGTTTTCCAGCTTGTCTGTGATGTCATGTAGTGACGTGAACTCTCTCTGGACACTGAGATAGCGTTTCTCTAGCGTCACGATCCGTTCTTCCATGTCTTCCTTTTGACACATAGCCTGTATGCATGCGCACACACACACAACACACACACAAACACACACATCTCTGGATAATGTCTGATAAGGCAACAATTTTAGGGCTTGTGACACAACCAGTGTCTGATATGAGGTTTCATGTTCACTGTCCGTGACACTGTCCGTGACCGCACCTCTTTAATATCTCTCTGGTACTTGCTGTTCATGTCTTCACTCTTGATGAGATCTTTACGGGCCGTCTCCAGCTCCTGCTCCACCTCAGACACGCGGGAGGAGAGTGAGGACATGCGCTCCTTCATCTGCGCTAACTCGTAGTTCTGTTTCTCCAGCAGCTCCTGCAGCTCCACCACCTGACTGGCCTCATCCCCAGACTCCATTGACCCGTTAGACAGCCGCTGCAGTACAAACACACAACTAATGTCATTCCTGTGGTGTTTGAAGCCCTAAACGTGTGTTTTGAAGCATTTATTAATTATTTGGTTGTAAATTTGACAGTCAGTAACGGAAATTCTTGAAAACTGACATCCATAGCATTAATCTTTTCAAAGCTGTATGTATTGTGCTGGTTAATTCTTTCACTCTTTTGGTTATTCATTCGTTTATTTATTCTCACTTTCATTTTGGTATTTTTGATGAACTGTTGAACACCCAGCATGCTTATGTCTGTATGTTAAATCTGGGTGCATTTTTGCTGTTTATGAAACAGAGTCTCAGCAGATCCTTTCACTGCAGAGACAAAAATAAAGATTTCTGTTACATTTTCACACTAAAGCCTGGCACGTCTTACGCAGCACTAAAATTAGACTTTATTTTCGTTGAATTTATGGTGCAGACACCCAGACGGTGTGATAAAATCATTTACAGAGCACACTACATTTTTTCTGTCAAAGCTGTGAAGCCATGAGCAATCTACACAACTTCACCAGAGGAGATTTAGTGATCGTAAATAAACAAAAATGACAAGACAAAGAACAGCCATAAATATATGTTCTGTGAGGGCTGTGAGGGCTGATGACTCTGCCACTGTTCTCTATCTGTTCATCACTACGTCATATTTCTCTGTCCGGTATTGTGAAGGGCAGATCTGTGTTTATTTTGCTCCTATTCTTTTTGAAGGGGCACCAGTGGCACTTTGTCAGTTGTATTTCTGCATAAAAGTGTGAGATGTGTTAGTTTAGTGGTCAAGATTTTGTTTAGTGTGTAGAGGGTATCTGGGTTTGAATTCTCATACGGTATGTAATTTTAATAAGTGTTTGTGTTGACTGTACAGTGAAGTAATTTATTTATTTCCCATCTGTACTAGAAAGTGCACATACATGGCTCTGGTCTCCCAGCCTGACCATCTGAAAAAGTGCCTAAAGACCAACTAAAACCAGTAAATAGACTAATCCAACCAGCCAAGACTAGCAACCCTACTTACAGCTTTTAGCTGTTAAATGTGACATATGTAACATGACTGTTGAAAAACACTTACCACACTGAAGCACTTGTTTTAGTACCCACCTTGCCATGGACTTTTTGGGCATCAGTGGTCTCACGCAAGTCCTTGGCTCCCTCTCCTGACGCCACCTTCCTCTGAATGTGAGCATTCTGTTCCTGTAAGGCTACGATCTGACAGACAGAGAGTTACTGACAAATAATAACCAGCTGTACTGATATTGAAGCAGTATTGTGTTAACTGCCAAAAGGACACTTTATGTCCACATGTCAAATAATACAATGCAACTAGACAAGTACATTGAGATGAGTGCTGCTTGCCTGAGCAAAACTAGCTGCCACAATACAAGACTGGTTCCTATGAGGTTTCTAAGGTATTCTGACCGGATTTTAGTATGTTGCTATGCAACTGTTAGCATGTCTTGGGTTGTTACTAGGTGGTGTTTACTGGCCCAAATCAAAAGACATGGCTGTGATTTTCTGGTCTCCAGATGTGGGTCCGGTCCCTCCTTCTATGCAGTTATATGATATTCTTGTGCCTGTTTAATCATCCTCAAGGTGCAAGATTTCAGGTATCCATTCCTGTGGTTTGTTATTCAGTTTCACAGACACAGTGGATGTGGCTGCACTGGGAGTGGGGAGTCAATACTATAATTACCTTTAAAGCAAGTCTTAATCTGTATCACCCGCAAGCAACAAATGTTCTACATCTCATTAATTAGTGCTGGATGTCATTGACTGGTTATTATTATCATCAGTCAAGTGTTCCTGGCCGAACGTCTATTATGCAGCTGAGGAGGTTTGTCTTGAACTGTATCTCAATGCACTATCCATACTGCTTTTATGAGCAGACAGGGGAAGGGCTATGTCTCTGTGATTGTTTTATATGATGTTGATTGATCATGAAGTAGCATAAATTAAAGGAAATGACACCATTAAACAATAAACAGTTTAGTTGTCTGCATAGTCTTTTCATGAAATAACAATAACATTTCCCTTGACTTTTTGAAATAAAAAAGTTTGATATACTACACATCTGTGCTGAAAGATTTAAATGCTATTGCTAAAAATAAAAAGTAACAGCTTTTAAAGTTCTGAAGGTACTGTGAACTATACAGTAGAAGTAATTTATTATGTAAAATCAGCAGTATTCTGACCGATGGCCTGATTGGAGGAGTAAAACCCCAGACCTTGCAAGAAATTTACTAAAAATGAAGCACTTTTTTTATTGTTTTGAGAATGTGGTTGATGGATATGAACAACATCAGGGAACAGTTATTCAACCAGAGTTGGCTTTAAGACTAGAAAGACTGAAATAAATAAATGTTTTCTTGAAGAAAGAGCTGGGCTGTTGTAAGATGTGAGAACAGCCTCAACTGAACTTCAAAGCTATTTTCATTTCCTTTGTAAAATGGCTGCAACTTTTCAACCCAAAACTCTTCACCATGGTCCCATGTGGAAACTCTCTCTGCATGTATCAGGACTGCCCGAGTTATAATTGTGTTATAAGTATCCGCCTTCATCTCTCCTCTTTGATCCAATGCCCTCCTCTCACATAAGATGAGTGTTAACTCAGAAACAGTGATGTTGTAACACAGCAGGGAAGCACTGTCACACACTTAGGCTGGAAATGACATTACACAGATTCTCCACATTAAAGATCTCTCTCTTATCTCACACAAGCTCTTATAGAGAAGTCTGAAGCTTTTCAGCTAGAACTGCACCATCTGGACTGCCAGCACTGGCATAATTACTAAACTTACGAAGTGCACAATGTTCTGTTTTCTTTGTTGCATTTCACACAACTCAGAACAAGCAAAAACAACATGGAATAAACATGCTAACTGAGTATATTTAAATATTAAGCACCGTTCTGTTGCAGGCGGCTGTATGGTTACATCAGCTGAGCTCACCTCTTGATTGGCAACAACTAACTCCTCCTCCAAGGCAGAGACCCTTTCCAGTGACACCCGCAACCTCTCTCGCACCTGAATGAAGGATAAAAGCACCTGCATCATTCACTGTGTTTCAGGATTGAGTGCTATTCAAAACTGAATTTAGAGTGCACATTCAATTCCTCAAATTTAGGTATAAAACTGGATGCAGTATTGTAATTAAATATTACATTGATTATGATACAGTAGAAATCAAACAGAATGAAACTGAAGTGTATTTTCTTGCATACAGTGAGAGCACTATAATGGTGACTATTGATAGTTATTTCATTTTGATTTCCTCCACCTTCTCACTAGATCTCAGTTCACCCAAAAATGTAATTCTTCCATGACATGAGGGTGAGTAAATGATGGAGAAATGTTCATTTTTGGGTGAACTGTCCCTTTAAATGTTGACATCTAGTACCATACCATTTAAAGTTAGGAAATTTCAGTTCAGACGAGAACAACATTAAACTGAATGAAACCCGCTCATCTCTCTCTCTGGTGACCTGTCTGGTCACTGGAATCACTGCGGTCAATTAGACCCTTCATTACTAGATGTCAAATGGAGTGTTTTTCTGCTGCCTGTTACCTAAAGCCCTATAAATGACACTGTCTGATGAAGGCCGCAGAATGGACTTCAGCAGTGTGAACTACCACACAAGGCCTTAATCCATAACCAGAAGGCCACAGGATGAAGGAAAGGACAAGTGGGACAGTGGGTTACATTTTACAATAAAAGATCTCAAAATCAAAATTGTGCTGAAGAACTAAGTATGTTTTGATTCCTAATATTAACTGATCAGTCAGTCTATCTAGTGCACAAGTTCAAAATATATCTTTATTTTGTCCTTTTATTGAACCTCATATGAGTTTCAATAAAAGGACAAATACACTAGTATTTCTTTCAAATATGTCAATGGTGACATGCTACGGTAACATTCGCAGTGCATTATGGGTAGACACTGTGACTCCCTCACAATCAACATGAACATTGCAGCAGTCACTGTCATGCTTACCTTCTCATCCAGAGCTTTGTGATGCTCAAACAGAGACTTGAGAG
>JAZGTH010000012.1:11600000-11675000 GCA_036877525.1 Chromobotia macracanthus | reverse complement strand
AAGCTGACAGAAACGCTGCCTTAGGCCTGCAGTAGCACATGGATTCACTTGAGGGCTGTACTGGCAGCTGTACTGTGCTGCTCTGGAGACCTGGAGAGGAGCTGACCTTTCTATTTCAGCTCTGCTTCTGAATGTTATGAATGCTCTCTCATTCATAACCCTGCTTCTGTGTCAGGCCCTGTGTTTCCCAGCACCAGCTCAGCATTCAAACAACCCTACAGCCCGATAATACAGGTTAGGTTACGTTCTCTGCTGTGTCCTGTGGGTTATGAAGGATCAGGTTCACAATGACTGAATCTCAGCAGTGCTTTCGATCAATATTTCTACAGGAACATTTTGTGTCGATTTACTTGAGGGAGCTTCCTGTTCAAACATCCTGTTCTCCTGTATAATATCAATGCTAAATGAGACTACATTTAACTTTAACAATGCGTTCAATTCATGCCACAAGCTGTTTGCAAACGAAAACACTATGCGATACAGTTGTACATACTGTACAACTACGGTATGTGAATGGAGCCGCAGGCACAAACAAACAGAAATTTCTAACACTTCTAATGTGGCATTTTAGCAGCAACATCTATAGATTATCTTGAGTCAAAAATTTCAACAGCTGCATCTCACTGACTGAGAGGAAATGTGTTCTGTTTCTAATCTCACTTGACTCCTCATCATCTTTTCTTTCCAGTACTTCCCGTTTTCTCCCTTGATCTGGATTTTAATAGCCATCCATATCCTCAATTCCACAACTGACTCTTCATACATTTGGCTGGAGCTTCAGTAATGCAAGTAATTCTTTGAATGGCAGCGCAGAGGCTGGAAAGAGCTGAAAGAAATGGAGGTGAAAATGAAGTAGAAGACATGAGAATGACTATTTTCTGGTGAAATGAAAGTGATCGCCAGAGTGCTTCTCATCAGATTCTTTGGCAGGTTCTCTGCAGTCGATGAAAATTCTGCGGTAAAGATGGCTACAGTATCATCGAATTAACACCCGCCAGTTACATCGCCTGAACATCCACGAAATAAAGATCTTACTTGTTCAAGTAATTTCTGTCCTTTCATGACATTAATGATGTTGGGGCTTAAAGCTATGAATCTGTGCTCAGCATCTCAAAATATGCACAATTTGCTGCCAGGTTCTGTGAGAGCAGTATGGAGAAAGCGAACCATCCTGACTTCAGCTGAACATCATGAATTAGATGCACAAGCCATTGGGTGGCATCTGTTGGATTGTTGGCTTTGTTGTGAAAAAGAACAAGTGATGCAGATGAGGGTTGAGGAGCACAATCTGTCCTGTGAAGTGCCTGGAAGATGTAGTGTGTGAACTCACTCGTGTGTTGTTCCTCTCAGCCTTCAGCTCAGAAATCTCCTCCTCCTTCTCCAGCAGCTGTTCTCTGCAGGCATTGAGCTCCTTCGTCAGGGCAGCAAACTCCTGCAGAACACAAACAGACATCTGAACATCACATGCATCGGAATGATGTACCTCACTGCATGAGCTCAGAATGACCTTGATGAAACATTTTTCTGTTTGAGGCACTGTTTGAATTCAGCGTCAGAACAAACTTCATCACTGATCGTTTTTTCAGGATACTGTGAAAATGAATTTCAAACCATTAGCTTCTATGGCCCTCTTCTTATTATCTGTAGCTGCTAAGCTGTTTACCTGCATGGCATTAGTGGATGTAGTGTATTTTTCAAACCCTCTTTATACATTTATGAATTATGGACGGCTGCTGTTGTTAAACACTGATTATGTGACTGGAGAGAGATAATAACAATGTAAAACTCTTATGTGTAAATGCAAAATCCCATGTTTGTAAATGAAACATGCAGCAAACTAATGCTAATCTACTCAGGCACTTATAGGAATTTAGGAATGGAAGAAATGGTGTCAGGCGTTGATTCAGGCTTGTATATGCTACATGGCATAAGTGATGAAATGTACACATTTAGGTGCTTTAACAAGCCACATATAAAAGTCAAGCTAAGTTCCAGAACCACAGTCTCTGTAAAAGTTTAATAACATCTCTCTGTGAATCAGCCATCACTTGAGACAGGTACAGGTGAAAAGAAGAATCAATCATTCCAGAGCCAAAATTATACCTGTACTGCCAGGATTGTCCAGGTCAAAATGACAACAAATTCTTCTGCTAACAGTAGCCTTCATGCTCATGATGCTGAGTTTGCTATAAGGAAAATCACAATGCCATTTTAAGCAGATGAAAATCACGAATAGCAGAGCTGCATACATTTCTTTGACTGGGTGGGCTAAAAAAAATATATGATATGATGGGCATCACCCTGCACGTGGTAGATATGGTGTAGCCACAGAATAATGAACTGTTCTGTTTATCTAACTACTAATGTAAAAAAACAGATAGTGTCTGATTCATTGCATTGACTGATGGTAAGAATCAAACATCTTATTTAATTCAGCACACATTACCGGATACCTCGTTTGATAAACGTGAGCTTGGCGGACGATGACAAGCCCGCTTTGCTATAAGCAGACAGCAGGGACTGCGATCATGTGAAAGACATTACCTCTCATCAGTACTAATCTAAAACTGTTTTTTAGGCTGCAAGACTCAAATGATTATAGTAGGATAATTAAACAGGATTCAGGACACAGTACTGGTTAGTGTTCAGATGAGTATCCAAACTCACAGTCGCAGTGTCCCTTTCATCTGCAAGCCTCTGTCAAAGAGATGACTTTTAAATAAATACGAGACTACAGCCTATAGCAGCCACTTTTATCATTACACAAGTACTTACTGATCAGTGTATCACAACCAAATTAAACATACAGAAACAACCATATGTTGCTGTTATGGTATTGATTGTGAAGTACTGCAATAAAAAAACAGAACATATCTGTGAGAGAGCAAAAACATGGGCCCCGTGTTGTAGTTCTCCAAATGTGGTTTGCTTCAGGCAATTTTGGTAGGAAGTCAACCTGAGATAAATTATAATGTTTTGACCTTTGTAAGATTCTTGACTTTGCACACACAGACTAATGCACATGTACAACCCAATACAAACCAACAACAAATCTACAATACACAGCTCTTGTGATCAAAACTCTCCTCTAGCTCTCTACACTTCTGCTTCTGAAACAAACCTCCCTGCAATGTGTTTGGTGTCAAAGGTCAAATCAAATCCCTGTGCTGTCCTCAGGTTGTAAATTTGGGGTCCCAAGCACTGATCAACAGCTGACAACTCAGTGTGTGACTGTCTCAGCAGTAAAGATGCAGGAGTATGAACTCTTGAGGGACACAGAACGAGTACTGCACAAATGGAAGAGAAGCGTATTACATGCCGTCACTCAGCTCATCATGGCAATACATGTGACCCCATTCATCTTCATTTTCCTGTATATTAAAAATTAAATGAAATCTAAGAACAATGCTGCTTTTCGCTTCATTTTAAAATGATTAATCACTGGAACTTTCACCTCAGAAATCGCCAGAGCAAGTTATAAATAAGTTTAAATAACCACATTCAACATTTTATGACACAACAACAGTAGCATTTCAAACATTATGTGGGTTTTCTCCTCAGTTGCAGTTGAGGTGAAATGCATTTTGGGATACTAGGCTGTCTCAAGTCCACACAAGTCACTTCCCGATGAATCCTTGATAACAGGAGCGGAGCAAGAACCCATGCAGGGATTTAATGTGAACTTGGCTAGATGTGAACTTTTAATTGGAACAGTACTTGGGCAGCAGCTGATGACATTTCACAAGAACACAAGTACAGACGAGAATGCACATTGAGGAACGGCCCCAGTCTCAACCCTGTGATGTAGATCGCAGCTTATGCCAATGTTACTGGTGCTGCACGAAGAGAGAGAACGGCAAATGAGATTCCAATCCTGATATCAAGACCAAATGTGGGTCTTCACATCTGAAACTTTTTTTGATTAATTTGAATTTACTTTTTAACACGATTTTATCTTTTATTAATCGAGGTGTCACGATTTTTAATTAAACTACTAGTGCATGCATCAAATTAGATACATTGTCAATACAATATTTACTGTATCCTTGGTTTTTGTAATCCTCTTGTTTAACATGGTTCATTTTGACCCTGGGCTAGTAATTCACAATATTTTTATTTTTGGAACTGCAATTTAAAGCAATCTTATAGAGCAAGAGTTTTGCAAGAACCCAGAGTTAACTGTGGGCAGCACAACAAAACTAGAAACAGATTATCTGTTAAAATGTCTTACTGCATGACGCTGCTAATGCTCACAGTTGGTTATGACAAAACCACTGGTTAACACAGATAAGAATTGTCAACTAATGATTGATTCTGTCACACCACGTCAAGGTTTCATCCCAACAGTGGACTTGTCTGTGCAGTGAATGCAGTGTTATGTCATAATTAACCTCCACAGACTGGACAGTTCTGAGAAGAATCCAGGAAGGATTCAACCAGCCCGGGAACTCTGACACAAAACCCTCAAGACAAACAACTTCATTCCTCAGCTATAGCTATACCACACACAGACGGCACCAGAACCCAGAAACCAGGACACGTGACTGTGGATGAGTTGGCAAAGCGCTAATTAAAAAAGTGTTGATTAGAAGCTGCTGATCTGAGGTGTTAGTCTGAGGGGAGAGAGGCAGAATTACAACATGTTCTGTGCTGCTGGAGAAAAACCTGGACAGACTTGTTAACAGAATAAAGTGCCTTAAAAAGTTTGTCAGTAATGAAACTGCCATGTGACTAAGCCTTGACAACAAATGAAAACTGTCATCATTTACTTCCCCTCATGCCATTACAAAACACAAAAAGAGAAACTTTAAAGAATGTTTCAGAACTTATAACAGCTACAAGAATGATATACATGCCACAGACGCTTTAAACTCTGGACTGAGGGTGTTTTACACTCAATCCAGAGTGGACAGCACACCGAGTGTAAAACACACCGAGTGTAAAACACACAGAGTGTAAAACTCACAGAGTGTAAAACTCACAGAGTGTAAAACTCACAGAGTGTAAAACACACAGCGTGTAAAACACACAGCGTGTAAAACACACAGCGTGTAAAACTCACACAGTGTAAAACTCACAGAGTGTAAAACACACAGAGTGTAAAACACACACAGTGTAAAACACACACAGTGTAAAACACACAGAGTGTAAAACACACAGAGTGTAAAACACACAGAGTGTAAAACACACACAGTGTAAAACTCACAGAGTGTAAAACTCACAGAGTGTAAAACACAGAGAGTGTAAAACACAGAGAGTGTAAAACACAGTGTGTAAAACACACAGAGTGTAAAACACACAGAGTGTAAAACACACAGAGTGTAAAACACTTTTCTGAGTTTTTCTCTCAGTTTACACGCAAGACTTTAGAAAGTAGCTCTTCAGATTTAAAGTAACTGTTGAACTGCAAGGCTATGCAAAGCTGTGTCATGCAGCAGTAATTTAAATAACCCTGGGCAAAGAATAAAGAAAACATAAAAGCACGTAATAAGGTTAGGAAGCCAACAAGGTTGTTTTTCAAATGAGTTTCAAAAAGAGCTTAATTGATTGCAATGAGATAAAAATACTGAGGGCCACAAAGTAAAAGACAATAAACTGCTTAAATCAACATACAGCACATACTGCATCTGACCAGTTCTTCACCAAATCCACATCTGACCAGTTCTTCACCAAATCCACATCCGACCAGTTCTTCACCAAATCCACATCCGACCAGTTCTTCACCAAATCCACATCTGACCAGTTCTTCACCAAATCCGCATCCGGCCAGTTCTTCACCAAATCCATCGACCCCCACCCCCCCCCACCACCCCACCACACCCAAACCCAACCCCCACCCCCCCCCCCCCCCCCCAACACCCCCCCAAAAAAAAAACCAAAAAAAAAAAAAAAAAAAAAAAAAAAAAAAAAAAAAAAAAAAAAAAAAAAAAAAAAAAAAAAAAAAAAAAAAAAAAAACCACCAAAAACAACCAAAAAACAAAAACCCACACCCCCCCCCAAACCAAGATCTGACCAGGGTGCCTTATTCACTAAATCTTTATTCATTGGTCATTACTTTTGTAATTTTCAAATGGAAGTAAACAGATAATGTGTAATGTAGACTTGTGAGACTTAAATTGGTGTAATTACTGGCTGAATGCTCACATGACACCATGCAATTAAAGAGAACAATTTGGAACAGTTTCCTTGAACTAAATCATGCTTAGATAAAAGAAAAAAACACTATAAATAAAACAACTGTGTTTGCTTATAGTTGAGATCAGTTACAAAAACTACCATACTGTAACATCACGCCAGCAGAGGGAGCCCTCACCGGAATACTGACTGCTCATGCTCCCTCTGCTGAACTCTGAACTTACTTCCTGTTTGGCATTTATATAATCCTTGCTGCCACATGGCCATGTTAGTAGAGTATTGCCAGCTTAACACCTGACTACTAAGCATTCTCTTTTACTGCCTGCTTTCCTGTGATTTACCTATTGTTTGGTTCTCGTTTTCTGATTTTTGCCTAGCCCCTTTGTTTGACACCTGGATTGGACTGTCTATGTTTATTACGACCCTTTGCCTGTACTTTCGACTTTGATTATGGATAACCCCAATAAACATCCGCAACTGGATCCTGCTTCAGTTTCTGCCTCAGCCCCCTTACAGAATACTTCGCCTACCCTCAATCCAGCGGATGTTTCACAGCTGCAAGCTGCATTTGTCTACCAGGGAGAACTATTACGCAGCTACCACGAACAGCTAGTTAACTTACAGGCATCGAATTAACTACTGCTCCAGCGACTTTGCTCTCCTCCTTCCACCATGTCGAGCACGGTAAGACTTGCTCTTCCAGATAAGTTTGATGGTTCTGCAGAACGGTGTAAAGGGTTCATTCGACAAGTACGCACTTATTTGGAATCGTTGGGGGATCAGTCTCATGCTAGTTCTGAGCAATGCTCTTTTATCATGTCACTATTATCTGGCAAGGCTATTGATTGGGCTGCTGCGGTTTGGGAGACGGACGAACAGTTTAGATCTTCACCTGAGTATTTTTTTGCAACAACTCCGAGAAGTATTTGAATATCCTGCTGGGGGTCGGGATGTTTCGTCGCCTTTTACACCTTTCTCAAGGCTCACATAGTGCAGCAGAGCACGCAGTCGAATTCAGGACTCTTGCAGCTCGAGAGTGGATGGAATGATGCTGCACTTAAAGGGGTGTTTCGGGAAAGCCTATGTCCCCAATTGCAGTTGGAGATGGCATGTCGAGGTGAGGAATCTTCTTTCAATGACTTTGTTAACATGACTGTTAAGATTGATAATTTGCTCAGGAACTCACCTAAACCCAAGCAAGCGCATGCATCCCACCTTATGTCACGACCTGCACTGAATCCTGAGGCACCATGTGTTACCGAGCCCATGCAAGTAGGATCTACCAGACTGTCTGAGGATGAGCGTAGACGAAGGTTCATCAACAACCTCTGCTTTTATTGTGGTGAACCAGGTCATCATAAGTCACAGTGTCCTCAAAAGACCCGGAGGTCCCTCACAGCACAAGACCGGGTGAATGTGGACACCTTTTCACAAAATCCATCTAAAGTCTTCACATTACCCGTACAGATTTCTACCGAAAGTGGTTCTTTTATGTTGACAGCATTAGTAGATTCAGGCCCGGTCTCAACCTCATCAACTCAGACATCGCCCGAAACATCAACTACCCACCATTCCATGCTTTCCACCTATCAGTATTACGGCTGTCAATAACCAACCCATCAAAGGAGGAGTTCTGGAACAGACCCGATCACTGAAAATGCAAATTGGGGTTTTTCATGAAGAGAACATCTCTCTATATCTGATCGAGTCACCCAAATATGAAATAATTTTAGGAATGCCATGGCTAAGTTGCCACGATCCCCACATCTCCTGGCGCACGGGTGAGCTGACCCACTGGTCTCCATTCTGTTTTAGTCACTGTCTAACCCTTAAGCAGTCCAGTCCATGTCTGTCCACAAGCATGGGGAGCCCTCCGAGCCTGACCCAACCAAAGATCCCCAAGGTTTATAACGAGCTTTTGGAGGTCTTCAGCAAATTTAAAGCCACACAGTTACCACCACATCGGCACTGGGACTGTGCTATAGACCTTCTTCCCAACATGTGTCCTCCCAAAAGCAAAGTCTACCCGCTGTCACGCCAAGAAGCACAGGCTATGGAGGACTACATCAAGGAGGCTTTGGAAGCTGGCTTTATCCGTCCTTCTACTTCTCCCGCTGCAGCCGGCTTCTTCTTCGTAGAGAAGAAGGATGGGGGTCTGCGTCCGTGCATCGACTACAGAGGCCTCAATAATGTCACTGTTAAATTCAGGTATCCACTGCCTCTAGTCCCTTCTGCCCTAGAACAACTCAGGAAGGCCAAAATATTTACCAAACTCGACTTGAGAAACGCTTATAACCTGATACGCATCAGGGACGGAGATGAGTGGAAGACAGCTTTTCTCACCACCAGGGGGCACTACGAATACCTGGTTATTCCCTTTGGCCTTGCCAATGCCCCAGCCGTCTTCCAATCCTTCATAAATGAAGTCTTCAAAAAATGTCCTCCACAAGTATGTCATCGCATATCTTGACGACATCCTAATCTATTCCTTGAATGAAGAGGATCATGTCACTCACGTCAAGAGTGTTCTTTCCAAGCTTCTTAATCACCAACTCTATGTCAAGACTGAAAAATGTGAGTTTCATGTGAAGCAGACAACATTCCTGGGGTACAACATCAGCCACCAGGGCGTTGAAATGGATGCTTCTAAGGTAACCTGTCACTGAGTGGCCGCAGCCCTCCACGTTGAAAGAATTGCAGAGGTTCCTGGGCTTTGCTAACTTCTATCGACGCTTCATTAGGAACTACAGCTCTATTGCTGCACCTCTCACCTCATTACTCAAGGGAAAACCCAAGAGGTTGTCATGGAACGCTCCGCCAATGCAGCCTTCCAAAAGCTCAAGACCAGCTTCACGACGGCCCCCATCCTTAAACATCCAGATCCAGAACTCCCCTTCATTGTGGAGGTCGATGCTTCTGACTGCGGGATTGGAGCCGTGCTCTCTCAACGTCACGGACAACCTCCCAAGCTTTTCCCGTGTGCCTTCTTCTCTCGGAAGCTAACCCCCGCTGAGTTTAATTATGATGTGGGAAACAAAGAGCTTCTGTCAATGAAGGCTGCCATGGAAGAGTGGAGACATTGGCTCGAGGGGGCAGCTCATCCATTTCAAGTTATCACGGACCATAAGAACCTTGAGTATGTCAAGTCTGCTCGACGCCTGAATTCACGCCAGGCAAGATGGTCTCTGTTCTTTTCACGATTCCATTTTACAGTCACTTATCGTCCAGGCTCCAAGAATAGCAAGGCAGATGCACTATCCAGGCGCCATGATCCCCCACGACAGAACTACAATCCTGAACCCATCCTAAGTCCAGCCTTGTTTGTTGCTCCGGTCAACTGGGACATAATGGAGGAAATTCACCAGGCCGTCCTCACAGAACCATCACCAACGAACTGCCCCCCTTCCAAACAATATGTTCCCCAGACACTACGTCACCGGGTCATCCAGTGGGTCCACACATCACTCAGCACGGGACATCCCGGCATTTCACGAACCCTTAAACTTGTGCAGAATTCCTTCTGGTGGCCTTCAATGACCAAAGATGTGGCCAATTATGTCAAGTCTTGCTCCATCTGTGCCCAGTCCAAGACTCCCAGGGACCTGCCGATGGGACTTCTACAGCCTCTCCCGATTCCCCAACGACCTTGGTCTCACCTCTCCATCGACTTCATCACTGACTTACCCCTGTCTGATGGTTACACCACAATCCTGGTCATCGTCGACCGCTTCTCCAAAGCCTGTCGTCTGGTTCCATTAAAAGGATTACCTACTGCCATGGAGACTGCTCAAGCCATGTTCCACCATGTCTTTCAAACTATGGTCTACCTGAAGACATTGTATCAGATCGAGGAACTCAGTTCACCTCTCAGGTTTGGAAATCCTTTTGTAACCTGTTAGATATCAATGTGAGTTTAACCTCTGGCTATCATCCGCAGTCAAATGGTCAGGTGGAGAGGCTGAACCAAGAGATCGGCAGGTACCTGCGGACTAACTGCAGCCGCGAACAACATCGCTGGGCTGAATTTCTCCCTTGGACCGAGTATGCCCAGAACTCACTCACGCACTCCTCTACAGGACTCACACCATTTCAATGTGTGCTGGGTTACCAGCCTCCCCTGTTCCCGTGGTCAGGAGAACCATCGTCTGTGCCTGCTGTTAACGACTGGATTCGTAACAGTGAGAGGGTGTGGGACAGTGCCCATGTACGGCTTCAACGCGCTGTGAGGAGGCAGGAGATTAACGCTAACCGTCACCGTCGCCCACACCCTCCATACCAACCTGGACAAAGGGTCTGGCTCTCCACGAGGGATCTCAAGCTACGTCTGCCGAGCAGGAAGCTCTCTCCCAGGTATGTTGGCCCATTTAAAATCATAAGACAGATTAATGAGGTCACTTACCAATTAGAGCTTCCTGCTGACTACCCACATCTCTCCTTCTTTCCATGTGTCACTCCTCAAACCTTTCCACCGGGACGCTGACCCCGAGGCCATATTGCAGGAGCCACCGCCACCGCTGGACATTGGCGGAACGCCGGCCTACAAGGTGAACGTCTTGCTTGACTCACGGCGAAGAGGGGGTCAGTTACAATACCTGGTGGATTGGGAGGGATACGGCCCAGAGGAGAGATCGTGGGTAGCGGCAGTGGACATTCTGGATCCTCGCTCACGGAGGAGTTTCATCGAGCCAGACCTGACTGTCCAGCACCACGTCCACGGGGACGCCCACGTAAGAGCACCTGGAGGTGCTCCTAGATGGGGGGTTCTGTAACATCACTCCAGCAGAGGGAGCCCTCACCGGAATACTGACTGCTCATGCTCCCTCTGCTGAACTCTGAACTTACTTCCTGTTTGGCATCTATATAAACCTTGCTGCCACATGGCCATGTTGCGAAGTATTGCCAGCTTAACACCTGACTACTAAGCATTCTCTTTTACTGCCTGCTTACCTGTGATTTACCTATTGTTTGGTTCTCGTTTTCTGATTTTTGCCTAGCCCCTTTGTTTGACACCTGGATTGGACTGTCTATGTTTATTACGACCCTTTGCCTGTACTTTCGACTTTGATTATGGATAACCCCAATAAACATCCACAACTGGATCCTGCTTCAGTTTCTGCCTCAGCCCCCTTACACATACACACAATCATTAAGTGGAATTGGAATTATTAAATCCATTACGATTCCCATCTCTAAATAAATCATTTATTTGCCAGTGTGCTGCTGGAGCCCACACGTTTCTGTCTGATTTCTCTTTAAAACTGTTTAGCCCGAGTACTTTAGAACGCACACAGGAAAAGATAACTAAATTAGAAAGAGTTTCATTTACACTAGCATTTCTCGTCTGCGTTCACTATGACACTAATGTTTTTTAGCCTTCTAATTAGCCTTCTAATCAGCAAAAAGGCTTTTTACATTTACATTTATTCATTTAGCAGATGCTTTTATCCAAAGCGACTTACAGGTGCGGAATACAACAAGCAAGTGAACCTGAAGAGGCAACTAGACACAATAAGTGCTCACAATACAAGTTTCAGACAGTGCTCAGAGTATCATATGCTACAACAAGGGAGAGATTTAAAGGAAAGAGGGATAGGAAATGAAGGGAAAGAATTTTTGATGATGAGGTTAAGTGCTAACGAAAGAGATGTGTTTTCAGCTGTCTTATGAATATTGCCAGGGATTCTGCATTACGGATGAAGGCAGGAAGATCATTCCACCAATATGGAGTAGTGAATGAAAATGATCTGGAGAGTGAATTTGTGCCTCTCTGTGATGGTACCACAAGCCTTCATTCCTTCTATGGAAACATTGCAGGCTTCTGGTAGGAGCGTAGACTCGTAAGAATGAGTGAAAGTAGGAGGGTGCTGACCCAGTGATAGATCTGTAAGCAAGCATCAAGGCCTTGAACTTGATGCGAGCAGTGAGCGGTAGCCAATGCAGAGAGATGAGGAGAGGGGTGACATGGGCTCTTTTGGGCTTGTTGAAGACGAGACATGCTGCAGCGTTCTGAATCATTTGTAGAGGCTTGATTGTGCATGATGGCAGTCCAGCCAGAAGAGCATTGCAGTAATCAAGCCTAGAAAAGACCAGAGCCTGGACGAGAAGTTGTGTTGCATGTTCTGTTAGAAAAGCCTGATTTTCCTGATGTTATGTAATGCAAATCTGCATGACCGAGCCGTCTTAGCAATGTGGTCTTTGAAGGTCAGTTGGTCATCAAAGATTACTCCAAGATTTCTGGCCGAATTTGATGGGGTAATTGAAGATGTACCTAATTGGATGGTGAAATCATGCTGTAGGGTTGGATTGGCAGGGAAGACAAGAAGCTCAGTCTTAGCCAGGTTGAGCTGCAGATGGTGTTCTTTCATCCATGCAGAGATGTCCGCCAGACAGCTTGACATACGTGCAGCTACCGTGGGATCATCTGGATGGAATGAAAGGAAGAGCTGCGTGTCGTCAGCATAGCAACAATTGCACAGCCATTTGAAGCTGGCCAGTTATGACTGACCCCAGCTCAGTGTGTCCTCTAACCAGAGCTAACCAATGATCAGAATGGAGCAGGAAAGACCTAAATAACCAACAGCATTCATTTTATTTCTCTTCTGTTAAATATTCAAGAAGGTCATGTGTAAATCTAGCAGCATCTCTTCGAGGTAATTCAAGCATATATATGGGCATACACAGATAGATCTAGAGTCTTTTCCTCCTGGAGCTGTGAATATATAAATATGGAAAATACAGCTACAATGCTTTTGAAGGCAATAAAAAATTAAAGCTGCAATCCATAACTTCTTTGGTTAAAAATGAACAAAAATCAGTTATTGAGCAAGTACACATCAGATCAGTGTTTAAAACAGTCACTGTACCCCAACAGTTCACAACAGTAAGTTTACAATAGTGTTAATAATTTGTGCTTCGTGTTTGACAGAAGAAGAGCCAGCTGCCATATTGTGTGTGAATGCTGAGGATTGTGTAACTAGTTCTTACAACAGTTACACAATTTAAACTCATCCACATAAAAAAAACAATGCCACAAGTAATTTTACATACTGCAGCTTTAAGCAACATCACGATCGTGAGAAACTTTTTAATTAGCTAAAAATCGCACCCTCCTTTTCCCAAGTATGACAGTGTCAAGACAAACATTTTTGCAGCTATATTTTTGTCTTTTTTGACTTTATTTTTGACAGCACAGTGAAGAGCAGAGACATAAACAGAGATATAACAGGGAGGAGAAGAGGGAACAGAATTGAGACGCGGGTTGTCTGTGACATTACAATGAGAACGCTGCCTATAAGGCTATAGTTTAAAAACACAGATATTTCAATATTGTACAGTATTTTAATATTGATTTTAATACTTGTTTTTACCTGTTTATTTGATACATCAGCAACGAAAATGCTGACAGAGTGAGATAGTTTGAAGTATTATTCTAAATACATTTTATTATATAGTTTGTTTCAAAATGTAAATAATTTTGGAAGAAACCATCCCACTCTGTGGTCAGATGAAAACCTGCAAAACATTTTGTCTAGATTTTAACTGTTTTTTTGGTTCTTGGATGAAACTTTTAAATCTACTTAAAAACATCTGTTTGTTCAAATTATTGCTCCATTTTAGAGAACCAGCTATAAACTGATCAAAATGTGATTTGATATCATTTTTATCTGCGTAGCATGGGCTACAAATAGCCCCAATTAATGCCAGTAAAAGATTCTTCTCCAAGACATTGTAAATAAAATTTACTATTTTAAACCCATTCCTAATTAATGCACTCTAAGAGTAATTAACTATTTGTTAATGACTGAAAATATATACACATTATGTACATATATAAATATATATATATTTATATACACACACATTCTAACAGTAATTAAACAAGCTAGATGCCACCAGAGGTCAAATTTAAAATGAAACTCAAAACTTGGCCCCCCATAACAAACCAATCTCTTGCACAGCAGGAAAAGCCACATAAATTCATCACATAGTCACGGATCCACTCTGGAACTGTCCCTTGCCTCTTGTGTCTGTAAGAACTAATGGCTTTGTGTGTTGGGACCACTGGGACTGATTTCCTCTGACCTTTGCTTGAAGAGGTACGAGGGTCATTGCTCGGATGTGGAGGCATCCATAAATCTGCAGAGGGGTTAATTACAGCTTGGGGATTTAACGCTCCACACGATCCCTGCCGGCTAATTCAGTCCTCAATGTGACAGTCATTAGAAACACAGAGGCTGGCTGTGCAGACGACAGCGCAAACGGCTAATTTGGTTGCTTCAGATGAACACAACTGCTGTTAAAACAAAACACAGCTTACTATGCATTAAATAGCATCACTAAAAATATTGCTTAAACTACAGGTTAGGGACATAGCCCATTAGACAACTATGCTCATACCACACAGAACACCCTAGCAACCACCCAGGAAGTCCTAGCAACCACATAGCAACATTAGCAATGACATAGCAATGCCCTGGTAACACTGCATTGCTGCAGTGAGTATTATAAAAATGTTCTTCTGATGCATCTAGTGATAAACATCAGGGGACGAAACAAAAGGTTGTGTAGAGCTATAAAGAATCGAACTGATTTAAGACATGCGCTGTCGTTCAGGAAAAAACAGCACGCTCAAGCAGCAACCCGCAGTGACAACCCAGCTTATTAACATCACTTCACCAGCAGGACAAAAAGTGGGACAGGGCAGAGAAGAGAGTAAAGGGGGCTCACTCTGTATTTAGGTCCTTTTCCTGAAAAACAATGGTCAGAAATTTGTGTTACGTTTCATTTCCTCATTGGAACATCTGAAAAAAAAATCTGAAAAAATTGCTGCACTTGTTCTTTAAGAAACCTCTTCTCAGCACTGCAGGGCACTAGAGCTGAGGGCGAATGAGAACATGACCTCGCCCAAGCGTAATGAGTGCCACACATTCTCAGTTTACAACAAATCTAGTCAAGCACTCAGGACACGACAACACACACATTCTACAAATGTAGTGTAGATGAACACTACATGAAAACAAGATGAATACAGTCTGACGATGCTGATTTTTGAAGGAAACATGATCTGATCTGATCTGACCTTCTATAGAAGCTTCACACAAACGCCTGTAAAATAATTCAATACTTTCGTCACAGCACTATTTCAGTTCATTTGGCATGACAATGTGTACTAGCAATACATTGAGAGCATTGGTGGAATAATACACTTTTTAGTAAAAAAAAAAGTTTGCAGTTTGCCTACAAATATGTTTTCGAGTCGAGTCTCCAGGGCACTCCAGTGTGACACACTGAGTTGTTGTGGACAACGAGTGTTCCAAACCAGTCCTTTACAAAGCTGCATTTCAGTTCAGATGCTAAAGGCAGCTGCAGGCAGTAGACAGAAAGGAGGAGCTATGACCTCTCTACAAATACATCAGCAATGAAAGTCAGCCTGCCTTTGAGAATGGCCAAAAGCAGAAAACAGTAACTGTCATATCAGATAACAACAGCCCCTCAGACACCAGCTTAAGTCCCCATAAATCACTTCTACAAGCAGACGCAAAATGCTGTCATGATGGGTTTAAAAATCTTATACGAAAAGCCCCTCAAACTCCGGTGAGGTGTCCTGCAGGAGATCATTCAAAGAGGAGTTAATCCAAAACCCCACAGGAGACGCAATGTAGTCGAGCTGATAAACTGGACGCAGATTTCCACACTTAACTTCTCTCAGTCTGGTGGAATGACCTGTTCAGTAAATTTATAACCAAACCGACTGGCTGATGGAATTTATATATTATATTCAAGTACGCAATGGCTCCCAGTTCACTCCTTACATCGAAACAGCAGCCTTCAACTTACCAGGCCCTAAACAAAGAGGAAGAGGACAATGGTAAAACTGTAACTCTGGGTTTTGAACCTATAACCTTAGTTACCAGTCCTGATACCTAATTAGAGATACAACACCATGTTCATCACTCCACCAATAACCAGAAACATTAACAGACAATAATCAATATTCAAAACCATTTAGAAATGTTCTGCTGTGATCCAACTTACTGTAGACAGATAGAACAGTAAACATTATTTCACTCTCTTATCTCGCAGTCACTCTCTCAGGTGTCCTGTCTATAAAATTAGCCCGTTTCATTAATGTCTGGCCACACTGATCGCTTTTCTCATTACACTTTAGCACAAAGTGCTGGACTGAAGAATGAGAGAATGTTTTGAAGCACAGATGGGACTCGCACTCAGCAAAGATGAAAATGTCACCCAGTGGCCACACCAGGAAGCATAAGAAACAGAAGATTGTGTTACCTTCCAAAGAAACAACTAAAACAAAATTATCATCTACAAAACAACAATCCACAAAGAAAAGAAGCTAACATGCAAACAGTGTGTGATTTGTTATTTGCCTGTAATTATCGCACCTATTATATACTACAACAGATTCCAGGAATGAGACTCATTGAGTACAGAGAGTCCTGTACACAAACAGCAACAAACAGCACAACAACACAGCACTAACTGAAAGTGTACAGATGTGTACAGATCCTGTCTCATGAAACCATGTGTTGAGTTTCTTTACAGAACTACAGCGCTCTGGTGCTTCACTGCCAGTTCACAACAATCCTACAGAACCAAGCCTGCACTTCAGAGACCTGCATGACGCTGTGTAAACAGCATATTACAAATAAACTTACTTCAGGGAAATGTTTGGTATTTAAAAGGAACATTTTCTCAAAGTGAAAATACTTTTGTCTGTCCCAGTTTAATATACAGTGACACCTGTAAGTGATGATTTCCCTGATGTATAACCACTGTTGTGCATCAAAACATTGTACTGTTAACTGACTCCCGACCAGCCAAACAGAGCAACATCTAACTGAGGGTGAGGCTCTCTCGAGTCCAGCAGTAGATGTGAAGAGTGGTCAGGAAACTTCATTGAAGAAAGTTTTTTGTGAAGTCTGACACCCGCAGTCCTCATTAAAGAGCAAGATGAACATTCTTCAGATAATCTCCAGTCCTCTTCCACAGAATAACTCTGACCCAGAGTCATGCCAAAATCAAGTCATTAAGTCAACACTGGCATCAGTAAGTGAACACATGACCCTAATGGGATCTGTGTCTCTATTCCCCATTAGTACACTCATTTGTATTGACAGTGTTTTTTGAAGTTGTGGATTTGATGCACTCTGATCCATGTTGCCTGTTGTGTCTTATGGCCTTTAATGGCTTCCTGTTGTGCTCCTGTTGTGTGAGTTTATCTTCTCTGGCAAGCTTGTTCTCCCATAGACAGCGTTTGCCACTTGGTTGGCACTTGGTCGGCCCATGTCATAAGAGTCCAACATAAATTAAGTGTTAATGCAATTAAAAAACTGGTTCATAGTCAGTCTGATACAGAGCAAAGTTTTCTGTGGATAACGGCTAGACATCACACGAGACCAGACGGCCCGTAAATAAACATCTTGTCATCGCTGCCATTCCAGACTACACAAGACCTAGAGTTATGTCTGCATTACGCAAACTGGTGCAAAGGCCCGTGTTACTTTACATTAGTGTGCGGTTTGATGCTCTGAATCTTTGCCATTTTCTTAAAGGTCTTAAAGGTCTCTGGTGTTGAGCTCTGCACAGGCCAGGATCCATGTTTCTCAGGATATTATGTCTGGGAAACATACCTGTTTGCCTGTTGTCCAGTTGTTAGTCATTTAGCATTCACCATTATTATGAGTTGTTGTTTATTATCTGCTGGGTGCAATGCAGATGCAATATGAACACTGCAGTAGAGTCACAGCAGATTTAGCCTCTGATGGCACGATTACAGACCACCCACAGTCTGTCCTCTGACCTGCTGAGACACGTTACACACACAAATGACAAAAGCTGCCTGATTGTCTGGCTTTACGCAACAGGGTGAATCAAACTGCCTGGAAATAAATGCAGTGTTTATATAGACGTCATTTATCAGGACTATTTTGAAAATGTTTTAAACCAACAAGTATGTGTACAATAGCTTCTTGAAACTCTGCAGTATACTGAAAGTTTTAGCAGCCTCAGGGTCAGTACAGACTCTGAGGAGAAATCCAAGATCATGTACGGCAAATCTTTCAAACAAGCTCACACATTTACACACACAGACATTTGTAAAGGCCTACAGCAGCAGTACAGGATTTAACATCACAGAATTCCAAACGGCTCCATTTGAGAGTCCCTTAAACAACTAATTCAAGGGTTATTTTTACTAAGAAGCAGGTTTTTCTGGGAAGCACTTGTTCAGATGGCAAGACTCAGTTGTTCTCCAGGGGTTTAGAATCAAATCTTCTGTCTTTGGAAGGGTCTGTTCCCTCCTGCATCCTCAGAAACATCTGTAGGTATTAACAGGTATTGGGAATCCCTCTTTGCTCCTCCAGATTTGGTCTTTCTCCTGCAGTTTTGCTCCACTTTCCTCTCAACTCCATTTCCCACTTTCTCACCCTACTGCCCATTTCTAAGTCCTAACACTTTGCAGCACACTTATTTTCACACTGGTCTTACTTTCTAGTCTTTTTATACTTCTATCTAGATCCCATTTACACTCACTTTTTCCTCAATAAAATCCCACATAAAATGTGTGAACTGTATTCTAAAGCTGTTTGAATGCTTTTCCTGAGGAACAGACAGGAATTCGATAATGATTCACTGTGTAATACACACCGAGCTGATAAAACAAACCTCATCAAATGTAGAAATCAGATAGTGACTCTGAACAATTCACTACACATACACAATAACTAACAGCTTTCCATATTCACCTCCATTTCTATCAGTGTTGGGGAGAAAAGGCCAAAAACATATAATAAACACAGCTATTTATATTTTAATTACACAATAAGAATGAGGGTGTTTTATTATTTTAATTGAATGCAAATGTTGAAAATTGACGCTTTCACAACTGTTTTTTTCATTGTTTTATGGCAGAAAAATACTGCTTATATATCTTACATAAATAAACTCTTCCCCAATACGGCTTTATACGCATGTACACATATCTATCTTCACTCTGTCAGAGAAGTGCTGTGGTTTGAGAGGTTCTACCTCCTGCAGATGCTCTGCAGACCACAAAAACAATCACATCACATTCTTCTACATTCGGGGACGAGACACGCTCAGACTGCACGTCAGAACTCAAGTGTACGGTCCCAATGGCCTGCATACAAACAGAAACCAGTGCACTGATACCAGGCACTTTTCATCTCTGAAGCACAACAAACAAGACAAAACCACTCTGGGTCCTTAAACAACCAGCCTCTTCAGGGCCAAAAACAAAAATACTATACTGTAGACGGGCCCGCAAGTAGTGGTGGAACACAAATCTTGGGCCAATGACTGCCAGGGCTAATGACTACTCAGAAGGACTTTATGAACCACTAACTACTCCCTCTGGACATATCAAGGAATATGTAACATGTGCACAGTGCAGGGGTCTCACTGGTCACTCTATATACCCGCTGTATATACCACAGGTCATCCTCTCTGTCAATCACTGTGGCTGTTGTTAATCAGCCTGAATACTTAAATCAGCAATTTCTGCCTGAAGGATTCCAGAATTAATCTTTGTAGAGGGAACTGTAAAATCCAGACTGATGATTCTGTCAGAAATAAAGGGCAGAGGGACTATAAAATATCCCCAAACTACATATGACACATTGCCCTCTAGTCTCCATTTCCTCCCTCAGGATCCCTTAAGCACGATAGCAATAAAGGCCTGAACTTTTAGATGTAGCGTGTTGGCAGCAAAACTTCAGTAATGGTTTTTTGCTGAAGACCGAGGTTCAATGAGGTGAAATGTCAGGTTAGATAGAATGATGAGTCACATGATAAAAGAACAACACTACCAAATATCAGAAAACCACCTCATGCAAAATGCCAAAGGACTGACTGTATGAGCTTCATTAATCTGAGGTTAGACTGTCTTGTCAGACTACACTTAAATAAAAGCTAGATGTTTGTGCTAATGACATTAGCAGGAATGATGCACTTGACAAGCACATCAGGAAGTCTTTCTGAACTTCACCCCCTCATTTCAGGATCTGGTTATAGATGTATAATTATGTATCATTACAATTTAACATAAACTATCACCCCTAGATGCTTAATCAAACAGATCAGTATTCAAAACCATTCCTCAACCAAAACCATACCTTACTCCTTAAACCTTACCTTGGTAAGTTTATACTTATTATTATTACATAATTATGTTATTAATTGAAGTAACCCGCAAGTTTATGTTTCAAACAGAGATGGCAAACAAAGAGGCATAACAAAGAGGCAAAAGTTACAGATTGCAGCTTTAAGTTTCTTTTGTCTATATCTACACACATATAACACAAAACTTATTAAGAGATACAATTACACTGAAACGACATCATTTAGGCCATGGAAACTGCATGACCTTGGAAACTGTATTCTGTATGTTTTGTTATCAGTAAACTGTGCCATTCTTTAACACACGCATTACGTTATGTTACATTCCAGAGTTTAACTGCTCAAAATAGAGTTTAATCAATAATGAACTTTATTTACCAGCTCTTATGTCATTTCCAGCCAATATGAGTTTAGATTTCATGTCTTCTGAAGTCATCAGACAGCTTGCTTTGATATACAAATACAGTATGAAATTTAGGTTAATATTTACTGATTAATACTCACTGATAATATTCACCTTTTGCTTCAATGAGCAATAATCCAAATGAATCAATGAGTCACTGGGATGAAAAATAATGAAGGTGCACTGAGTTATTTCTTGTTTGTGTACGTACACATTGTTTACCCTTTTATTTGACTGCTTCTGATGTTCATTTGTACTTTGTGCTTTGGAAAAAAATAAATGTAAATGTAATGTTGTGCAGGAACACACATGAAAAATGTTGAGATTTTCACTTAAACTTTGGTTTGTACACACAGCTATTGTACGGCTTCAGAAGACCAAAAACGTCACAGTGTGTGAGTCAGACCTTCACTGAGTGTTTTTTACAGCGTAATGCTTATAATGTGATGGAACACTGAGCAGTTCATTCTTTAACATTTCTCTCTTTGTGTTCCACTCAAGAAAATCAAACTGGAACGACATGAGCATGAGGAAACGATGACTGAACTTTTTTACTATTTCTTTGTCACAGAATTTCAGAGAGCAAAACTCCTCACATTCAAGTAAACTAAACCTTTGTGTGTGACTGTGTGCAGCCTAATGTGGAAGAAACACATTCAGTCTATTTTTCGCAATTCATTAGTGGAGAAGTGGAGATGGTAAACAATCTTACAAAACAGCTCCTTAACTACAGGTTGTGATGACACAACAGCATGCAACAACCTCCACCCTACAGTACCCTACGCATCATATGCACTTAAGCTAATTATTTAAATTCTAGCATCAGATTTAGTGGTCTCCATGGAAACTGCTTGTCTTATTTCTGTTGAAGCATTAAGCAAAAACCTTTAAAGAAGGAGCAGCAGTGTGGAGGTCTGGAGAATAGAAGGTGAATAGAAGAGATAAAAGCTCAAATGACAGCGAGTCTAATGAAGCTGACTGATACAGACTGTTGCCTTTCACACTCAAAACAGAGAACATGCATTATACAACAAACACCACCAAAGTCAACAGGGAAACCGCTGCGTTTCTTAGACTAGGAATGGCTGAAAAGTAACGTGGCCCAAGAGTCCCCAGCGGCACACCTACAAACGCAAACACCAAACACTTCAAAAGCATGTCTCCAGATCTTGAAAATGATTGGAAAACAATTTAGGAATCTTTCATCTAAACGTGTACAAAATGTTAAACATTTTAACAGCACAAAAATGTGTGACCCATGGCATATCTGAAAGATATTAAATATATAGGCTCAATGTTTGTACACAAACACTCAGTGTAGGGAAGGAAAGCAGAAACAGCTCACAGCAGGCAATTTAAACTCTGACTGTAGCTGTGCTTTACAGGGGACGAATTCAGAGACAAACATGAGGAGAGTTTACACACACTCAGAACACAAAAACCCTCTTCTTTTGTCTCTAAATTCATCCCATCAGCAGCACTAAATGTAATAATGTAGTAATGTAGGATAATCAGTGATATGAAGAGCATGGAAGAGTTTTTATTCCATCCACTCCAAGATTCATGTATTAAAAACTTGCTTGACCACAGCAAAGAAACTGCAGTGACAGTGAGAAAGCTAATGATAAAGTAATGCAGAGTAACCCAAAGTAACCTAATGTACTAGTGACCTTATTAGTTATTAGAGTAAGACCATTTTACAACACACTGTACAGCAAAACAATTATCCAGAAGCAACATTTCCCACTGCAGCAGCGGGAATTCAGTGAACACAAGCAAATTGATTCTGAATGGATCAGAGCAGTGTCAGGTCATTGATACGTTCACTCAGAGGTCAGAGACTCACTCTATTCAACCTCAGAGACGGCCGAGAGATTCAGGGCGACATTCATTTAGAAGAGCTGCTGTGAGGGACACACGTCAAGGTAGTTTGGCAGCTGTGTGTGTGAGGGAGTGGAGAATTTTGCCTGCGTTTACGTGGGACACACTCGTGTTCAAAACAGCTAGAGGAAGCAAACAGAACACAGGGAACAAGACGTCTGTTTTAAAGCAGCTCTTCTGCAGTGAGTTGAGATGCAGTGGCAGAAGACGTCCGTCTGTATGTGCATGGCAGCAGTGACGGGTTTTACTGTTAACAGTCTAACAGCTGAAGTACAGGACGGTTGTTGGATGACTAGTCAACCATTATGATTCATCCCTCATCAGTATGATGCTAAACATTCTGTGACAAATGAGAGTTTTCAGCAAACAACTAATATATTCTCCCTGAAGAAAAATGAAAAGAAAAATGACTGAAGAATCTGATTTTTAATCACCCATAATGGACCCACAGTAAGACATGAGAGAAATCTGTACAGATTCTGAGGTTTATGAGAAAGACCAGAACAGTGGGCCAGCTCAAGTGCTCAATCAAGAGCTCAGCCAGTAAACCTTTAACACATGGAGAATTATGGAAATATTATTCATTTATTCCAATTTAATTGAGTCTCATTTCTTGAATTACCTCCTAACTCAATGTGTTTAAAGCGATAGAGTGAAATGGAGGGAGGACTTGTGCACTGATTGGTTCAGCCCCCTTGGGTAAACGCTGTTCAGAGATCTTCTGTAGAGTCTGTGACTTCAAAAACGTGATTTCCTTGGGAACTGGAAAGCGTCTGTGTTTGGAATATACAAGCTGACAGTAAACAATCATAAATCTTGGCCATGGTGTCATTATTTGGAGAAAAACAGAGCACTTCAGGAATGAAGTGAAACTCAAGAAGCGAAAAGGGCAGTTGTGGTGTACTGGTAAGTTAGTCGGGCTTGTAATCAGAAGGTCGCTGGTTTGATTCCAGCGCTGGCAGGTAGCAACTAAGGTGCCCTTAAGCAAGGCGCCTCACCCCTGATTGCTCCCCCGGCGCATTAGTGTGCTGCTCCAGGTGTGTGTTCACGGCTTGCAGTGTGTGTTCACTCCTTACCAGTGATGGGTTAAATGCAGAGGTCACATGTTAACCTATGTATGAGTTAACCTATCTGACAAATATGTCACTTTCACTTTTAAGAAAGTATTTACTTACTGAAAATCCTCTGCTGTAGCTCTTCATTCTCATTCACTTTTGTGCATGTTCACATTAAATGCATCAAGACGCGTCACACAGATTAATGTGACAGAAAATAAATGTCATTGTTCTCATGTCTCAGAACTGGTCACGATGCGGAACGTAAAATAGAACAGAAGTGCAGAAGCACAAACGAGATAAATAACGGCCTCACACAGCACTGTTGCATGGCTTCAGAAGACTCTGTACATGCACAGAATGCCCTACGTTTATTGTGCTATTTTATATTTTTTTGGTCACTGGGTTTTCATTGCATTTTCAGTTTAGGTGGAGCTATTCCGTTAATAACCGTTAATAAATTTATCATAAGGTTCTCCTAACATGACCATGAAACATTATGAGCCTGACTCACATAATGAATTCATAACACATCTCTCATTGCTTTATACATCACAAACAATATAGAGACAGTAAGATTCAACAAAAACACTAGCAGGTTACAAATAAATCCACTGACAGCTCCTTAGCAACTGTTTCCAAGTGTGATCCTTATCAACACAACAGTGACAGCTACAGCGATTGATGGCTGTCTAACATAACTCCACATTAACATCTACACAGCATGTGAGAGACAGCCATTTATCTTCATCAACACCTCCAGAATGAAACTCACTGCAAACAGTGGATGAGCGCTCCATCATCTAATCCAGCACTAACAGAATCCGTCACGTGATTAAATTACAGATCCCGTGTGAAATATGACAGTAGAGAAGAGTGAATCTGAAAAGTGTTTTTGGAGCTCTGGTGATGGACAGTAGGTCTGAGCAGAGGGCATCTTTGCCCCTTCATGCTTTATTTACAGAGCCTGTCCCACATGTCTTACACTCGCTGTGAGATGGTATACAGGTCTTGCTGGAGGACCAGAGCTTTAAAACAGAGCATGTGTTACAGCAGCTTTTGCTCAACAGCAGAAATGAAATCATAAATATTAGAATCTGTGCATAGATCTACAGCTGCCAGATACAATCTGTCGTACAAATGACAAAGTCTAAAGAAGAAATGAACACAAGGTGGATTTATGGAATGGTAATGTGTTGATCATTCAGTGAGATTTGTAATGTAATGTCTTCTGACAGGTGTGTGAACATTCCGGTAAACTCATGAGATGTTCTTGATTATGGCTGTTTGTGGAAAGCTAATGTATGCATATTTAAAAAATACAGTAAACAGCAAATTCAGCATTGGGCTGACCACCTGTCCCGGGAGTCTCCCTGCTTTCTGCTGATATACTGGGGTAGCCTCAGGCACTGAGACATTATGGAAGATAGGTGGTATAGGAAATTGAGGGATGGACATATGGAAGTTTAGCAGTACACACGCCTTCTTTTGCAGGTCCCCATAATTCTGCTCTAGATGCACTGTGTATATGCTTGTACACAACTGAAAATTAAAGTCTGCGGTAACGCAGCTGTTTTTAATCCCAGAATATTTCCTGTGTTTTAGACGTTTCAGAAATGTGTCAAACAGACAACATACACAAAACCTAAAATTACACAATTGTACCACCTGACAAAGCATCACAGAAGACAAACACTGTAAAACTAAAGTCTGACTAAAGGAAACTACATTGTGAGTCAGGAGGTGTGTGACACACACACACACACACACGTACATGTACAAAACCAGGATGAATGTGCTTCTGTTGATGCAGTCACAGCACTTTCTAAAGCCCTGACGGACTCGGGTTAACATCTCCATCACAATTGACACATTCATTATCATTTCCAAAGAATATTGTCAATTTAATTCAAGTATTTATTGAAATGCATTTTCAGGTAATGAGGTCATATGCCAACTCGGTCTCCGGAAAACAATTATTCTCGCGCCTGTTCAAACAATGGTACACAAACACTGACATTAAACACTTCCATAAACAATTACATCCACAAACAGGCTCTTAGCTCTAAATTGGAAAATGAAATCACAGACTTTCAATGAGAGCATTTCTGCATTTCTGCAAGTCACTGAAACACCAGAGCTTCTGACACAAACATAAACTCATTCATTTATGCTTTAAACATAATGAAATGATTTGTACTCAGAAAAGGTAGACTGAACGAGATCCACTTTTATTACTGCAAACAGAAAAGAAACAAATCTAATCTAATACAGCGAGAAATGGCGTCAATCACACTTAAAGAATAACAAAAAGCTCCCAAACAGTGTCATGGTGCTACTGTTGTTCTTGAACACATACTGTGGTTGTATTGTTTAAAGTACTGTACAAAAAACAGTCTGGACAAACCTACTCGTACACTAAAGCAAAACATGTTCAAATGTTAGAATATTACTTCATTTAAAACAATTAAATACATCCTAAAATTTCACAATTTATATCAATAACATTTAACCTTTTATACAGCAGATCTGCACAATTGTAACTATATAGTTCTTATATAAGTTCATCAAAGAGTATTCACACTAATGCAAATCAGTTAATAAACTGAGTAAAAATATATTAGAACATTATATATGTTTTACACAAACCTTTAACTAACCCAGTACAGCTTATGACCTGTAAAATAACCAGCCAATGTACTGGTGTGTTTTTAACCTCAACCCGAGCCCACCAAGGTTTCACAAAACAACAACACAAAACCTTTCTTGAGGCCGTCATCATGGACCGTCAGCGAAGCAGAACTTAGAAATCTATCTCTTCTGAAGAGGAAAAGCATGCAAGAAAGAACAAAAACAAAAATAACACAAGGCAAAAGAAAAATGGACACAGCAGGCAAAAATATGTCAGGGTCTATGAGCTCGTATGTGTACAGACGTAAAATACATGAAAATAAAACTGAACAAAAGTTAAGAGACATGAGACGTGTAGTCTGAGATAAATACCTGCAGTACAGCCCTTTCAGACAAAGAAGATTAAAGGAAGAAATCATTACGTATCATTTGAAGATGCTGTTTGTTTCAAAGCACAACGTCTGGTTTTATGTCCTGTCAGTGCACTTATTCCCACACAATACGTCTTATCACTGATCACGAGATCTACTCGTCTTCCATTCAGAACTCAGTACTGCAGTAACAAACAGTGCCAGTAGAAGAAAGAAAAAATGAATTTACTTTACACAGACTCTATAGAACACACTTGTATCTTAAAGACATTTCATGGCTTCAGTAGTCTGTGGGAATCATATACAGTTACAGCTGACCTGTTTCCAGCTATGAGAAAGTTTTCTCTCAGAAAGCCTGTCTAGGAATCTGCCTTATTAACAAAGCGTCGGGTGATGGACAACCAGAAATGATGTTTGGGATCCAGTGATGAGAAGAACCTCATGCACAGACAGGAATGATGATTTTATTGTTCCATCAACTGAATTGAAATGCTCTGACGATGCGTTCTAATCACGCCAATGTAATCATGTCTCAGTAATTACACTGCTGCGGCCACACAATAATGAAACACAATGTTGTGATTTTCCCCCAGACACAGAGTAACATCTGAACACATCTAACCATCCACCCTCACCCATTTGGTTATTACACAGTGCTTAGGCAGAAGACATCTTCAAGACCCTCTGCATAATTGCGTAAAGTGGAGAACATATGCCACTTTACAAATCCAGCAAGCCTCTATCAAACTCTTTCAACCATATATAATGTAAAACTTCACTCTTTTCACTCTTTCTGCAGAAAATGCATCCTGCATGTCATTTTCTATAACAAATCTGCATGTTTTCACACACACACAGACACACACACTAACCAAATGAGATATTGTACAAAGACATGTAATCGAGAGAAACATCCACCCATAATCATGTACAGCATGTTCAGAAACGTATTCATTTGTTTTTACAGCCCAAACATACAATCAAATTCAGATAAAGGAATTTACATGCTAGCATGTCTAAACATTAAAATAATCTCTGATTAGAAACAAGACTGTCTAACCACCCACATCAACTCAAAACCAACAACTGAAACTAAATACATAAAACTGCAGACGGTCCTCTGCATATGGCTCATAGTATTCAGTGCACTCACATAATGGATTTATTCCCTGTGTGTTTGCCTCTGCATACAGTAAACATGTCCATGAATAATGCAGCAGCCCAGAGCAAGAGACATCTGCATATATATGTGCATATGAGGGTCAGGTCCTGAATTAGTCAAAGGGTGAAAAATGCAACTTATTACAGACACAAAAACACGCATTTCGGTATATTTATGCTTAAGGCCTGTTTCACATTGCAAGTGTATGTGGGCACATTTATTTCGCCACCCATATTCACATTTTACAGCATTCACACCACATACACAAGCATGTTGTAAGATATATATAATCCCTTAAACATGTAAATTAAATTAAATAGCTCCATAGCAACTGCAGTATAATTAAAAAACACTTCTAAATTGAGGCACAGCTCCGTATAAACGAGCCAGTGTGAAAGCATAGCATAAGTTTACTATTCCATTTAAAAAAAGCACAGTATGACGTTCCTCTTTGAAAGCATGTTGAGAAAATCACCATGTTTGTAAAGGCTTTGCAAATCCCAAGAAGCTCCAGACCACATCTCCCTGCAGTAGATTTATATATTATCACAGGTGTTTCCCTTCACATAGGGTCGCTCATGTTCAAATATTATTTCCATGTAACTCTCGAGTAAAATATATGGTCAGAAACAGAGCTGACATGTTCAAAAACCAATGCACTGCAGAGGGTTCAATTATTTTTCTTCATCTAGTGGTGCAAGGGTCATCGTGACTGTAATCTGTGGCGTAACATCTCAAAAGGTTTTCTTGTGGAAAGCTTTGATCATACATCAAACCACATCCACCTACATGATCCATAAATGCCATTTTTATGAAATATTTAGTCTGTTGCTTGCTGAATTATTGACAACGAAAAGCTAAATGCTCTGGTGACTGAAAGTGTTTTGTGTATCTTGTCATTCTTTTGGAACCAAAGTGCATTAGCTAACTAACCCATAAATATTCTGTGTGTGTGGGGTCCCTGAGTATCTGCACAAAAAATATCAACAATTAGCTATAGTCCCCTTAAACACCAAAGCCACAAGAACATATATGTATTGACACAAACCCCAGAATGATCTTATTTATTGAGTTTCTATGATATAAGATACGCTAGTATGCTAGAAAGAGTTCAATTGTGGACTTTCGCTGTACTTATTCATTACTACACTAATTAACGTGACAGTCTGTCTTGTAATAGTTGGTGAGATTTAATGGATTGTTTATGTATTTTTGAGTCTGGATACTACAAATACAAGGAAACTGATATAAGGTCTTAAGGACTAAGGACTGTTACCAATGATGTTAACAATGTTGTAAACCAGAGACTCAAATTTTTCATGATATAATACCTCATATTTCAGATTATGAGGGTGTTGAAAGATGTACAACATCATACAAATGTAATAGATGTGTAAAACGTTTACAGTAAGCTGATAAGAATTTGCTGGTTGGAGAATCAAATGTTGCTGTATGATTTTTACTATAAAATGAATTGAATCGAGAGCTTGTAAACTAAAACCAAATGAAATTGGGGCATCTGTGCTGATACTCAGCCCAAATTACAGCCATATATTAACAAGTTTTTGTCTGTCTAAACAACAGAATCAAAGAGGAAAATGAACGCAAGTCACAACCAGAAACCTTTAGAATGAAATTAGCCAGTGTATTCTTGCTTTGCTCCTCATGTTTTTCTGACAAACCCAAATATTTTACAGCAGTTTTACTGTTAATGTTAAAGCAGTAGTACCAGGCACCACATAAATATCTGCATAACATTTAGTTTCAACACTACTAAACAACATGAACCTAGTAATTACAACATCAGAAACCATCAGCTGAGATTGCGTTAGCATTGGAGGGCTCACAGCTGTGCCTTCCCTCTTAAACACAAGATACAAATGTCCCTTGCTTTTTCCTGTGGCATTATTCACGATACAGAACCTGCTTGCACTACAAAGGCTTGTAAGGGCCCACCTGATTCATCATCTACTCATTTATGAGTCATTTAAAAGCGACTAAAGCCTCAAAGTATTCAGTAGGGTTTTCAGAGGGTTGCAAAACACTTGAGTTTGTGCAACCATCTTCTCATAGGGCCACTGAGATACACTCTCTCTGTTCAGCCCATAACTGCTGGAGGAAGATAATGTTCAGAGCTCAGGGTTCTCTGGGGATGTTTGGTTCTTACAGAAGATCCATCTTTCCACTCGACCAATACCAGAAGCTGTGTGAATGCTCCCTAATTACACAGAGAAAAATCAGGCCAATCTCAGCTCCTTCTGAACATGTGTAAGGAACCTCTCAAAGGATCTCTTTTTATTTCCTTTTCTGCAGTCTACAGACACTAGTTGTCCCCAGGTCTTGTTCACAGTTTTTGACGGAGGCTAGCCATTTTTACTCTTTTACAGGTACCCTGTTAACCTTGAGAGCTTCTTATCTAACAAACACAGATACCAGCTAGCCTAACCCATCAAGTCTAGAGGGAGAAAAACAACATGAAGTGACCACATGCATTCAGTCACTGAATGCACAGTCACTGCTTACAGGGATCAGGAACATTCTGTGATCAAAAAGCATTTTTCTCCATGAGCAGCTCATTATACAATCTGACAAAACAATTAAAAATATTACAACAGAACATCATTTTCCTGCAGCACCGGAGTAATCAATAAATCATATGCCCAGAACAGAGAGCCTATGAACAAACACTGAAGCATGCAGGTTACTTACTGCTGATTAATACCAGATAAGCAACTGCCTTTGAAATTAGCTGACATGGAAATGCTAACAGACATCCGTCTCCATATACTGTATTATAGACATTCTTGGGCAAGACATACAAAACACGACACAGAGTGGTGACCAGCTAGGTTGGTCTTTCCAGCAGGGCTAAATCAAGTCCAGCACAGACCTGGAGAGAAATGTGAATGAAATGTTCTACAGCTCAGACGAGCTAATTTTGATTTTGAGATTTTCTGATGGAGAGGTCAGTCTGATTGTTGTCAATACCACAGAACAGTTAGTCAGTCTGCAAGTGATGAAATGCTATGAGCACTGTGGGCATTTAAAATGTCTTCAGCACAGAAGGTTATTGATTTCTCTGGAATGGTTTGGCTGAATGTCAGTCCATCTTGCGGCAATGGCATTAACTGTGAGCTGCCAGTCTTCAGTTCGAATCTCCCACAGCCACTGTGCTCAGATGAAATCTCCAGCAGTATCTGGAAGGCTGCCTCATATGAATGGCTGTGTACAGCTATTCAGGAAAAGTTATTTCAGTGTTAACATATCAATTATGTTTAACGGCTTTTTGATGGAAGGGAAGTTGGAAACGTAATTAAATTCAGGCCTACAGTACGTTGGAAACATTACTTGCCAGTAATAGGTCTACAGTATGGGCTACCAAAGTTCAAAACTAACTCCAAACTAACTCTCTCTCTCGCTCCGTCTCCAAACTAACTCTCTCTCTCCCTCTGTCTCCAAACTAACTCTCTCTCTCCCTCTGTCTCCAAACTTACTCACTCTCTCGCTCCGTATCCAAACTAACTCTCTCTCTCGCTCCGTCTCCAAACTAACTCTCTCTCTCGCTCCGTCTCCAAACTAACTCTCTCTCTCGCTCCGTCTCCAAACTAACTCTCTCTCTCGCTCCGTCTCCAAACTAACTCTCTCTCTCGCTCCGTCTCCAAACTAACTCTCTCTCTCGCTCCGTCTCCAAACTAACTCTCTCTCTCGCTCCGTCTCCAAACTAACTCTCTCTCTTGGAAACATTACTTGCCAGTAATAGGTCTACAGTATGGGCTACCAAAATTCAAAACTAACTCCAAACTAACTCTCTCTCTCACTCCGTCTCCAAACTAACTCTCTCTCTCGCTCCGTCTCCAAACTAACTCTCTCTCTCGCTCCGTCTCCAAACTAACTCTCTCTCGCTCCGTCTCCAAACTAACTCTCTCTCGCTCCGTCTCCAAACTAACTCTTTCTCTCGCTCCGTCTCCAAACTAACTCTCTCTCTCCCTCCGTCTCCAAACTAACTCTCTCTCCCTCCGTCTCCAAACTAACTCTCTCTCTCGCTCCGTCTCCAAACTAACTCTCTCTCTTCGCTCCGTCTCCAAACTAACTCTCTCTCTCGCATTCCGTCTCCAAACTAACTCTCTCTCTCGCTCCGTCTCCAAACTAACTCCAATCTCTCTCGCTCCGTCTCCAAACTAACTCTCTCTCTCGCTCCGTCTCCAAACTAACTCTCTCTCTCGCTCCGTCTCCAAACTAACTCTCTCTCTCGCTCCGTCTCCAAACTAACTCTTTCTCTCTCGCTCCGTCTCCAAACTAACTCTCTCTCTCGCTCCGTCTCCAAACTAACTCTCTCTCTCCCTCTGTCTCCAAACTAACTCTCTCTCTCCCTCTGTCTCCAAACTTACTCACTCTCTCGCTCCGTCTCCAAACTAACTCTCTCTCGCTCCGTCTCCAAACTAACTCTCACTCCGTCTCCAAACTAACTCTCTCTCCCTCCGTCTCCAAACTAACTCTCTCTCTCGCTCCGTCTCCAAACTAACTCTCTCTCTCCCTCCGTCTCCAAACTAACTCTCTCTCTCCCTCCGTCTCCAAACTAACTCTCTCTCTCCCTCCGTCTCCAAACTAACTCTCTCTCTCCCTCCGTCTCCAAACTAACTCTCTCTCTCGCTCCGTATCCAAACTAACTCTCTCTCTCGCTCCGTATCCAAACTAACTCTCTCTCTTGGAAACATTACTTGCCAGTAATAGGTCTACAGTATGGGCTACCAAAGTTCAAAACTAACTCCAAACTAACTCTCTCTCTCACTCCGTCTCCAAACTAACTCTCTCTCTCGCTCCGTCTCCAAACTAACTCTCTCTCTCCCTCTGTCTCCAAACTAACTCTCTCTCTCGCTCCGTCTCCAAACTAACTCTCTCTCTCGCTCCGTCTCCAAACTAACTCTCTCTCTCGCTCCGTCTCCAAACTAACTCTCTCTCTCGCTCCGTCTCCAAACTAACTCTTTCTCTCGCTCCGTATCCAAACTAACTCTTTCTCTCGCTCCGTCTCCAAACTAACTCTTTCTCTCGCTCCGTCTCCAAACTAACTCTCTCTATCTGCCTCCCTTGCACATATTCATCTAAGCAACTGACACAACTGTTCAGAAGACCGAATCCATGCTTCGTGTGATGTGTTTGGAGAATTATTTTCCTGAATTACTACTGGGTGGGAATTTTGTTTAAAAACTGTTGCATCTTTACAATGTTGCAGATGTTCTCAATGTGTTCTGCACACTCAGCTGAAAAACACACAAGGCGTCTACATTCACTAGTCATAGTCTACATTCACTAGTCACAGTCTACATTCAGTAGTCACAGTCTACAGTCTACATTCAGTAGTCACAGTCTACATTCAGTAGTCACAGTCTACAGTCTACATTCACTAGTCACAGTCTACAGTCTACATTCACTAGTCACAGTCTACATTCAGTAGTCACAGTCTACATTCAGTAGTCACAGTCTACAGTCTACATTCAGTAGTCACAGTCTACAGTCTACATTCACTAGTCACAGTCTACAGTCTACATTCAGTAGTCACAGTCTACATTCAGTAGTCACAGTCTACATTCAGTAGTCACAGTCTACAGTCTACATTCACTAGTCACAGTCTACATTCAGTAGTCACAGTCTACATTCAGTAGTCACAGTCTACATTCAGTAGTCACAGTCTACAGTCTACATTCACTAGTCACAGTCTACATTCACAGTCAAGTCAGTCTACATTCACTAGTCACAGTCTACATTCACTAGTCACAGTCTACAGTCTACATTCACTAGTCACAGTCTACATTCAGTAGTCACAGTCTACATTCAGTAGTCACAGTCTAGAGTCTACATTCAGTAGTCACAGTCTACAGTCTACATTCAGTAGTCACAGTCTACAGTCTACATTCAGTAGTCACAGTCTACAGTCTACATTCACTAGTCACAGTCTACAGTCTACATTCACTAGTCACAGTCTACATTCACTAGTCACAGTCTACATTCACTAGTCACAGTCTACAGTCTACATTCAGTAGTCACAGTCTACAGTCTACATTCACTAGTCACAGTCTACATTCAGTAGTCACAGTCTACATTCAGTAGTCACAGTCTACAGTCTACATTCAGTAGTCACAGTCTACATTCAGTAGTCACAGTCTACAGTCTACATTCACTAGTCACAGTCTACAGTCTACATTCACTAGTCACAGTCTACAGTCTACATTCAGTAGTCACAGTCTACAGTCTACATTCACTAGTCACAGTCTACAGTCTACATTCAGTAGTCACAGTCTACAGTCTACATTCACTAGTCACAGTCTACATTCAGTAGTCACAGTCTACATTCAGTAGTCACAGTCTACATTCAGTAGTCACAGTCTACAGTCTACATTCACTAGTCACAGTCTACATTCACTAGTCACAGTCTACAGTCTACATTCACTAGTCACAGTCTACATTCACTAGTCACAGTCTACAGTCTACATTCACTAGTCACAGTCTACATTCACTAGTCACAGTCTACATTCAGTAGTCACAGTCTAGAGTCTACATTCAGTAGTCACAGTCTACAGTCTACATTCAGTAGTCACAGTCTACAGTCTACATTCAGTAGTCACAGTCTACAGTCTACATTCACTAGTCACAGTCTACAGTCTACATTCACTAGTCACAGTCTACATTCACTAGTCACAGTCTACATTCACTAGTCACAGTCTACAGTCTACATTCACTAGTCACAGTCTACATTCAGTAGTCACAGTCTACATTCAGTAGTCACAGTCTACATTCAGTAGTCACAGTCTACAGTCTACATTCAGTAGTCACAGTCTACATTCACTAGTCACAGTCTACAGTCTACATTCACTAGTCACAGTCTACAGTCTACATTCACTAGTCACAGTCTACAGTCTACATTCACTAGTCACAGTCTACAGTCTACATTCACTAGTCACAGTCTACATTCACTAGTCACAGTCTACAGTCTACATTCACTAATGTCCAGTTTGTGACCTAATGACTTTAGCTGACTGATAAATTCATTCAATTCAATTTAAAAGTATTATTTATTTCAGCTCTTCTATAGAATGACCATAATTTTTGAACCCTGCTTTTGTTTTAATGGTGACATTTTTACATATAATTCTAAGCTCTTTGTTTTATTATCTGTCCTGACAGTGATGATTTTATTTTATTAATAAATAGGATAAGATAGGATAACAAACTGCTTAGATTTGTTGTCATACTGGGCTCACAGTTCACTGTGAGTAGTACTTTTACTAACTGTGTGTGTGGATGACTATGCTTGTCAGCCATCACGGAAGACCATTTCTCATCCAGCAAAAACCCTGATTAGGCTCCAAAAGAAAACCGATACCGCAATACCCACAATTTCAGGATATTTACAGACAACCCACTCACAGGAAATGTGAGCTAATCTGATGCATTTGTTTTTGGGAAAAAGCAGCTCGGTTGTGATAATGGCTTCCATTACTGTGTCTTCCACCCTGAGCAACAAAATGACGAAAATAAAAGACCCACAGAAGAGTTGATGAGACGTGAGCTACTGTGTCAACTGACTCCACACAAAAAAAAAAGTTGGAGATCTAAAAAGCTTGTGTTCATCTGCACATTTGGTGTCAAAGAATTCATGCTGCTTTGCGTAACAGTACAGGTGTCAGCATTAACCGAAGGCTTAAGTGGGAAGCCAATGAGTGACTGTGAAGAACCCCATACCTGCAGACTGGCAATTTTATAATGAACAATGTGCCCAACCCAACGGGTAAGACATTTTCCTTCGATGTACACTGTATCTGTTCTATCTTTAATCCATTATCATTTATTTACATGTACGTTACCCGAGCAAACTGTGAGCACACAGACATAACAAACCCAAATATAACAAACAAAGTACTGCATGAAATAAATAATTTTAGATAGATGAAACTGTTTTCTATTAATATTTTCAGGACTGAATAAAATATCTAAAAACTACTTCTGAATAATTGAAAACTGAAATTTCTTTTAACTCCATTTGGCACTAATGCATTCTGAGACTGAGGTATCCAGAATATTCGGGAGTATCAGCAGAAAAGAGGCAGCAGAAAAGAAATGGCAATGCTGCCAAATTCTCCAGGTATTATAGACATCTTTGGCAGGACACCGCTATAATACCTAAAATGCTGTCTAAGTAGGCAGACTTACTGGAGTGTCGAGTATAAAACAGAGGGAAAGTGGAACAAAATAAAACAAATTTATTGTTAGATAATACAATGACACACTGACTCTAGGGAAAAGAATGTGTTAAGAATAGCCTGATTCCCAACACACACAGAGATCCAGCGCTCTGGAAACTCACTCATCCTTTTAATCACTGTGGAATCCATCAAAGTGGGTCACACTCCCTCACATCTGCCCCACTGATTTTTATGTGCCAGGGCTGATTAAAACATACACACAGAGGAAAACAGGTCATGAATTCAGTGCTGGATTCAGGAAACACACAGACCATCATTGCAGGTTCATGAAGGACGCTGGTGAGTAACACTGCTGGGCACCAGTGAACAAAACATACAGCACTACAGCTGCCCAATGGAGGTCTGCTCGACCACTGTAAACACAATGCGTTTTTGTTCTTAACCAGCACCTAACACCTGCATCACACCTTTTCACAATGCACAAGTCATTTAAAAAATGTCTCATATTTGTTGTCAGTTATCACAATCATCACACACAATGCATTTTCTTGTCAAATGATGCAAATAAACCCTGTATACAAAAAACAATATAACCAGCTAACCAGAGTTCTTTTGGGTCATGCTGCTGAACTAGTTGTATTGGTAATAATGACACTCCTGGGTTCCAAGAACATTAACAGTGTTAAAGTCATGAGGCCTGCCCTGCTGGTCTAATCTATGCTCACATCAGCTGTGGGAATCTCCTCTATAATCCCATATGGTTGTACGTAGCACTGAAAATACAGACACGTCAAGCAAACAACCACCCAGCAACTGTATAGTAACACACTGAAATAGATGAATGAAACAAAACTCTGGTTATGAAAGTTCCCAAAAATTTAAACATTTTAAGGAATTTGATTCCGAACCACCTTCCTATCTTTCCATTTTGTCAATGGTCACAATGTGGGCAACTGCAAAACTGACTAATCTGTGACACTGACAATATACAGTTACCACACGTGCAGCCAGATCATAAATGCACTTATGACATTGACACATTTTTACTCCGATCTGCAATGCATGTGTTTATCTGTAGTTTCAAATTCGATGACAAGCTGTGTTTTATTTGAAATCGCAGTGCTAATGCAGCATTGTGCTGATGTATAATTACACCCCATTACCACCCTCCCCACGTGAACTGGTGCTGTGCCGAAACTGCTTAGCGAAACAAAATGAAAAGTTGCACTTTTAATGTGGAGGTGTGGCCGAGTCATATGTTTCTCCTGACACTCGGAGAGAGAGAGAGACAAAGAGAGAGAGAGACAGAGAGAGAGAGAGAGAGAGAGACAGAGAGAGAGACAAAGAGAGAGAGAGAGAGAGAGAGAGAGAGAGAGAGAGAGAGAGAGAGAGAGAGAGAGAGAAAGAGAAAAGAGAGAGAGAAGAGAGAGAGACAAAGAGAGAGAGAGAGAGAGAGAGAGAGAGAGAGAGAGAGAGAGAGAGACAAAGAGAAAGAGAGAAAGAGACAAAGAGAGAGAGAAAGACAAAGAAAAAGAGAGAGAGAGAGGAGAGAAACTCTGTATCTGTCTAAAATGGTCCTGCTGATTATTGCTGGCTCTAGGGTGCAGACTGCAGTGAGTCAAAACATAGAAACACATTCACACAGTCCAAACAGACCAGTGCTACAAAAGCCACTTTAAAACTGAAGTCTCCAAAGCTATAGGCTACTCATAAGTTTATAAAGTTTTAAGTCATTAAAGCTAATCATTAAAAAATGTTGTTGCACCTTCAGTGCATCTGAACACAATTACTGAGTTTCCTACCTATAAATACAGCATTGTGGTACAATGTGCAGTTATCTCATAAATAAAATGATTATAATGTGACCTGCAGGCAGCATATAGCAGCAGCTAAACTGACTTCAAAATTCCTGCTGAGGTTCCAGTTTAACTATCAGGTGCTCACATTATTTAATATCAGCTCATTCTTTTTATTTATACAATATGCCTGTCGTTTATACTGTTATCTTCATCTCGGGACATAAGAGACTGAAAGGGATTTTCCATGAACAAGATTACATAAGCACTGATAGCGAGAGCTGCACAGTCAACAGAACAGAGCAGTGAATTGTAGACAGTCTGCTGTGAAATGATGAGCATGTGTGTGCATGGTGAGTGACCGTGGAAGTCATGTTTGTGATGGGCAGCAGTGACCCAGCAGCTGCAGGCAGATCACCGTCCAGTTGTTATCAAGCAACTGAAAGTGTTCCCTTAATTAACTGTTTTACAATGTATCTAAAATCTGATGGCATTATGAAAACTAGTCCTTATCAACCAATGCTATGTGCTCTTGTACTGGAAAGAGCAGCATCATATGGGTTTGGTTTGACATGAGCGTCAGTATCCAAGAAAAGAATTTTCATTTTCAGCTTAATTCTTTCTTTAAGGCTTAACAATCATCATTCTTTCAAATGAATGAGGTTCTTACAATGCAGGAAACCTTCTCACTCTTATACTTCAACAATCTTGTGTAAAACCTCTAGTCTAGCTAGTTGAGTATTCTGGGCAGGACTGAGCCCTGTATGAATGGCACAGCCATTAGTCTGTTTAAACCCACCTCCTCTCTCTCTATCAATCACAATCTTCCTTCATCCATCTCTCCGATAATCTTCTGACATCTCTCTAACCCACAACAGTTCTCAAAACTCTCTCATTATTTATGCTTTAGCAGGACAATGATAATACAGTCCTTAAATAGATGGTTCTCACAGAGCATACGGGTTCAAGTGACTTTCTCAAGGGCATAATGGTGATGTGTGACTGAACAGAAATCCCAAATATGTCACCTCTACTTTGATTTAAATTAATCTTTCTGACACTAACATCATGTCCTAACCAGACACAACACCAGTCATCATAACACCAGTCATCACAACACCAGTCATCACACCACCAGTCATCCCAACACCACCACCAGTCATCACAATGCCAGTCATCACAACACCAGTCATCACAATGCCAGTCATCACAACACCAGTCATCACAATGCCAGTCATCACAACGCCAGTCATCACAACGCCAGTCATCACAAAACACCAGTCATCACAACACCAGTCATCACAACACCAGTCATCACAACACCAGTCATCACAACACCAGTCATCACAACACCAGTCATCCCAACACCACCGCCAGTCATCACAACACCAGTCATCCCAACACCACCGCCAGTCATCACAATGCCAGTCATCACAACACCAACGCCAGTCATCACAACACCAACGCCAGTCATCACACCCCAGTCATCACAACACCACCGCCAGTCATCACAACACCAGTCATCACAACACCACCGCCAGTCATCACAATGCCAGTCATCCCAACACCACCGCCAGTCATCACAACACCACCGCCAGTCATCACAACACCACCGCCAGTCATCACAACCCCAGTCATCCCAACACCACTGCCAGTCATCACAATGCCAGTCATCCCAACACCACCACCAGTCATCACAACACCACCGCAGTCATCACAACACCACCGCCAGTCATCACAACACCACCGCCAGTCATCACAACCCCAGTCATCCCAACGCCACCACCAGTCATCACACTGCCAGTCATCACAGTTTGATATCTAAATTACAACTATGTGGAGTGGGATCTATAAACAGCTACGGGGGCTCTTCTTCTTTTAAATGGCCAGGCAATGATCACTCCCCATTAAATACACCAAACAACCCCCCCAATCATGCCACAGGATAGGGGGCATGCTTTATGACAGAGACCCAGATGCTGAGGGCTATGCATGAGACTGTTCAGAGTGCTCGTGCTGTGACTGTAACCTGTGAAACTGTTAGGATAAAACACAATAGACTGTACTGCTTTAAATCAGATAGAAATCTCTCAGGAGGGTTTCCATGGGGAGAGCCTTACTGCTAATGACAAGACGAGCTGAACAGAGACTCACACACACATAAACAGAGCATACAGTCTGTACAATGAACACACACACTCACTTAAAACAGGCTGACCTAAATGTACCCTATGGAACATGACATACTTAAAACAAAGCAAGCCACAATAAACATGTATTATAATCTACAGACAAATATTGATGCAGACCGCACATGCAGCACCTGTTGAACAGAGCACAGATGAAATCACGGTTTTCACTGACAGCATTACTGGTTCGGTTACCATGGCCTCACATTACAGAAGTCAATATCTAAAGATGATGCCCTCACAACTGGTTATGATATTCGGCAGATCCACACAGTCTATGAGAGTGCATTATTATCAGAGAGCCTTCAAAGCCTTTCCAGTGCATAGATAAGCTTTCAAACACTGCCTGTAGAAAACAATCAGGGGTGAGCAGGACTGGCTGTCACATGCTGAAGTGAATATCTCACGTCTGATTACTCAAAAGCTTGTTTTATCTAGCAAAAGTTTTGTGTGTTGGTTTGTAGGGTAGTTTAAAAGTGTCATAATAAAAATACCACTGTAATTTATGTTACAGTACAAAGATGCTTATGTATCAATAGATCTACAATGTGTATAAAAGTGTCAACTATATAAAGTATTATATGATTTGCTGGTTTGAAATATCAAATAGCTTTAAGATGGAAACTGACAATGAGAAAAAAGCGTACACTCATGTGTCTCCACTATGCATGAATACTACAATAAGGACATAACTATAACCTGACCTGTAGATCATGAACCTACTACAGAACAGACGTGAATCACATTTCAACATCATACAGCGCAGACTGAATTCACTGTCCTTACAGTGTCTCCTCACTCCTCACACGACACACCGAGCCAGACTTAAACCACATCAGTTCACATCAGCATCACATCTGAACTCTGCATCACACTGTACAGCAGAAGGACCGCAGGAGCTTTCAGTAACATGTGAGATGTGATGAACAATCACATAACGACCTGTCACACATCACAGACCTCACGTCAGAGGTTAAAGCCCTTCATACTCGCCTGATACGAGCACAATCTCGTCCCGTTGGGCGGGTGCGCCTGCGGGGACCGCGTCCCGGTGTTCACGTCCGAGAAAATCATACTTCCTCCAGCAGCGCACACGTCCCCGACCGCGAACTATAACTCCTGGTGAAGTTCAACTGTTCTGGGATCAGTCCCTCCCCGACAGATGCTGGCCTTCACACAGCCACATGAACTTGTGTTAGTAAGTCAGTGTAGTGTTGACATTACCGATCATCCTGCTCCAGGATCAGCCCAGCCGAGAGCCTCGTAAACCAATCAGATAGCAGAATCGACAGTGGGCGGGGCCACGGGAGGGGCTGTTCGGATGCTGACGGATCTCATATTTATAAGAGATATTTATTTATAAATTTATTTATAAGAGATATTTATTTATAAGAGATATTTATTTATAAGATATATTTACTTATAAGAGATATTTTAGTACACGAAAATAAACAACCATCATTCTTTATTAAGCATGTCAATGATGAAAACCAGTGTTATTTTAACCAGGCAGTGTATGAACGCTACATGACATCACTTCTGATATAATCGTTCACACTGCAGACAGTGAAGAGGATGTTCACAGCCGACATTTAAACCTCACAGAGCTGCACACACAGCCTGTGAGTTATTAAGAGATCACCATGTATCTGACATCACCTTTCAAAGCCTGCAAACTTTTCACTCGTTTATCAGACTTGCGTGGATTTAAAGACGTTGTTCGGACTTTACTGACTGAAAGACTTTACTGTGAGAAAGCGGCCTAAAGTACATAATAAAGTAACATTACGTTTAATGTCTTAAACAAACCCTCAATTACTAACCTTCACATCCACATTGTTTGGTCTCAACGCGACTCCTGAGGTCTCCCTCCGCGTGTAAACACGTCCTCTAACTCCTGCTCGTGTCCACCATGAAAAGTTCACTAAAGTTAAAGGTAACTAAACAAATTCACTTCTCTTATTATTGCTTGTATACAACGATTATTCCATATACCTGACACGGCTTTATAAAATAGACACACGGAAACAAAAGATGTAATATAAATGCATTAAAACGATTCCTTCCACCAAACAATATAGTTCTTCAGAAACAGCAACACACACAGGCAGTGGCGCAGTAATACTAATGTAATGAGGTCACAGGTGGATGCGGCTCAGCCAATCATAATCGAGGACCGAAACTTTCTGTTTTATAAAAGTTGACCTGCATCGTTTATACTGTCAATGCGCTCTCATTCAGACTGTACTGTACTGTACTGTACTGTACTGTACTGTACTGTGCTGGACTGTACTGGACTGTACTGTACTGTGCTGGACTGTACTGGACTGTGCTGTACTGTACTGGACTGTACTGTACTGTACTGTACTGTACTGTACTGTACTGTACTGGACTGTACTGTACTGTACTGTACTGTACTGGACTGTACTGTACTGGACTGTACTGGACTGTACTGTACTGTGCTGGACTGTACTGGACTGTGTTGTGCTGTACTGGACTGTACTCTACTGTACTGTACTGTACTGTACTCTACTGTACTGGACTGTACTGTACTGTGCTGGACTGTACTGGACTGTACTGTACTGTGCTGGACTGTGCTGGACTGTACTGGACTGTACTGTACTGTGCTGGACTGTACTGGACTGTGTTGTGCTGTACTGGACTGTACTCTACTGTACTGTACTGTACTGTACTCTACTGTACTGTACTGTACTGTACTGTACTGTACTGGACTGTACTCTACTGTACTGTACTGGACTGTGTTGTGCTGTACTGGACTGTACTCTACTGTACTCTACTGTACTGTACTGTACTGGACTGTACTCTACTGTACTGTACTGGACTGTACTCTACTGTACTGTACTGTACTGGACTGTACTGTACTGGACTGTACTGTACTGTACTGTACTGTGCTGGACTGTACTGGACTGTACTGTACTGTACTCTACTGTACTGTACTGGACTGTGCTGTACTGTACTGGACTGTACTCTACTGTACTGTACTGGACTGTACTCTACTGTACTGTACTGGACTGTACTGTACTGTACTGTACTGGACTGTACTCTACTGTACTGTACTGGACTGTACTCTACTGTACTGTACTGGACTGTACTGTACTGTACTGTACTGGACTGTACTCTACTGTACTGTACTGGACTGTGCTGGACTGTACTCTACTCTACTGTACTGGACTGTGCTGTACTGGACTGGGCTGTACTGTACTGGACTGGACTGGACTGGACTGGACTGGACTGGACTGTACTGGACTGGACTGTACTGTACTGTACTGGACTGTACTCTACTGGACTGTACTGGACTGTACTCTACTGTACTCTACTGTACTGTACTGTACTGTACTGGACTGTGCTGGACTGTACTCTACTGTACTGTACTGTACTGGACTGTACTCTACTGTACCGTACTGGACTGTGCTGGACTGGACTGGACTGTACTCTACTGTACTGTACTGGACTGTGCTGGACTGTACTGGACTGTACTCTACTGTACTGTACTGGACTGTGCTGGACTGTACTCTACTGTACTGTACTGGACTGTGCTGGACTGGACTGTGCTGGACTGGACTGGACTGTACTGTACTGTTCTGGACTGTGCTGGACTGTACTCTACTGTACTGTACTGGACTGTACTCTACTGTACTCTACTGTACTGTACTGTACTGGACTGTGCTGGACTGTACTCTACTGTACTGTACTGGACTGTACTGTACTGTACTGGACTGTACTCTACTGTACTGTACTGTACTGGACTGTACTCTACTGTACTGTACTGGACTGTGCTGGACTGTACTCTACTGTACTGTACTGTACTGGACTGTGCTGGACTGTGCTGTACTGTACTGGACTGTACTCTACTGTACTCTACTGTACTGTACTGTACTGGACTGTGCTGGACTGTACTCTACTGTACTGTACTGGACTGTACTGTACTGTACTGGACTGTACTCTACTGTGCTGTACTGGACTGTACTCTACTGTACTGTACTGGACTGTGCTGGACTGTACTGTACTGGACTGTGCTGGACTGTGCTGTACTGGACTGGACTGTACTGTACTGGACTGGACTGGACTCGTACTGTACTGGACTGGACTGGACTGGACTGTACTGTACTGGACTGGACTGTACTCTACTGTACTGTACTGGACTGTGCTGGACTGTACTGGACTGTACTCTACTGTACCGTACTGGACTGTGCTGTACTGGACTGTACTCTACTGTACTGTACTGGACTGTGCTGGACTGTACTGGACTGTACTCTACTGTACTGTACTGGACTGTGCTGGACTGTACTCTACTGTACTGTACTGGACTGTACTCTACTGTACTGTACTGGACTGTGCTGTACTGGACTGTACTCTACTGTACTGTACTGGACTGTGCTGGACTGTGCTGTACTGGACTGTACTGTACTGGACTGTGCTGGACTGTACTCTACTGTACTCTACTGTACTGGACTGTGCTGGACTGTACTGTACTGGACTGGACTGTACTCTACTGTACTGTACTGGACTGTGCTGGGCTGGACTGTACTGTACTGGACTGTGTTGTGCTGTACTGGACTGTACTCTACTGTACTGTACTGGACTGTGCTGGACTGTACTGTACTGGACTGTACTGTACTGGACTGTGCTGGACTGTGCTCTACTGTACTGGACTGTGCTGGACTGTACTGTACTGGACTGTACTCTACTGTACTGTACTGGACTGTGCTGGGCTGGACTGTACTGTACTGTACTGTACTGTACTGGACTGTACTGGACTGTACTGGACTGGACTGTGCTGGGCTGTACTGGACTGGACTGGACTCTACTGTACTGTACTGGACTGTGCTGGACTGTACTCTACTGTACTGTACTGGACTGTGCTGGACTGGACTGGACTGGACTCTACTCTACTCTACTGTACTGTACTGTACTGTACTGTACTGTACTGTACTGGACTGGACTCTACTCTACTCTACTGTACTGGACTGTACTGTACTCTACTCTACTCTACTGTACTGGACTGGACTGGACTAGACTGGACTGGACTACACTGGACTATACTAAACTGGACTGTACTAGACTGTACTGGACTGGACTGTACTAAACTGGACTGGACAGTACTGGACTGGACTGTACATCTGTGTACTCGCCCATTTCCAACGCATAATCTAACACAGAGTTTTATATGATGAATAATTTCTTGAAAGACTGAATCATTTTGAATAATTTTGAATAATTGTAATTATAAAATTAAATATTTACTTCTTTATTTCTTTAGATATATACAGTAACCTGTATACTATACAAGGAAATAACAAAACGATTAAGTATTTCGTAATTACCTAAATGCTTTTGTTTAACCACAAACTCAGTATGTTTATTAGAGGCTGTAGGGTGCTATATGGGCCCATGGTAATCACTTCTCTGAACCAGAAAATAAAAACAATTTTAATGTTTTACAAGCTTCAAAATCCCTCTTTGATGCATGACGTGTCTGCATTTGCTTAATCAATAAGGTTTATCCCTTGACAAATTTAGTGCACTGCCAAGTACTACACAGAGAATAGTACATGCATGTGTGATTTAGGACAGCTTTATTTTCCTGTCAGATTGTTGCTCCAAGAAGTTGCTTAAAGTCAGTCAATCAGATGAGGGCTTACTAGATGAAGAACGAGATATCCAATATGATGTGCAACATGAATCAGATGGTCAGTAAAAACTGTGGGTGGTCCGTTGGCCTGTAGTCTGAGGCTAGAATCAATATGATTTTATTTCTTCCATGTCACTTCACCTCTTTATAAAACAATTCCACTATTCAAGAATTAAATCATTTAGAATGAGTTCAGTATTGACCAATATAGGCTTCCTTTCAGTTAGCAGAAGAGCTGTTTAATTGAGTGTTTCTTCTGACTCGGGCACACGTGAAAGACTCATGCTGCTGAAACATTCACGTGAGAATACATGCTGCTATTGTTGATGAAGAAAATCAAATCTGCAAGAGTCCATTAACCCGACTTTACTGAATCAAAGACCCGTGACTTTTCTGTGACTCTCAACATATATGTGCCTTGAAGGTTAGCACACTCATCCAGATGAACAAAGCATGTTACAACTGTTTTTATTGGTAAACCAGAGACTGAAACAACAGGTGTTGGCATCTTAGAAAGGAAAATTCCAATGAAGATTCCCACTTTACCTGTTTTTTTACCTGTTTTCACCCTACAGCTGGATCCTGTGTGAAAAACAGAATTTATGGTTGGGGGTTGTTCAGATAACTAACGGTGAGTATAAGGAATTTGTTAAATGTCTGTAGATCAACCTATTAAATGAATAATATTTTTGATAACTAGATTAGGTCTTTGTATTGCACACTAGCTATCATCTTAAAATCAGCTCTTATTCTGTAGATGACTGAAATTAAGAAACATGATGCAATTGTTCTGATTTGTGGTACATTTGTAGCACAGTGGTTTTAAACGGCTTGTGATACAGAAATGTGCTATAATTAAAGAGTGCCTCATAACCTTGTTTCCACTAATGAAAGGCAGTGATATCATCTCATAAGAAAACTACAAAGGCAGGTCAAATTCTTAAATGCAAGATTTTAAGCTTCTCTCTGAATGTTTTCCTCCCCGAGGGGAAGAGGTGATGGTACTAATCCTAGTCTCTTATTCCAAATGTCCTGCCAGGGCACAACGACAAAGTGAAATGCACCAGATGGGGCTTCTGAACAACCTGACACACACAAACACACACACGAACACAAACACACTCACAAACACACACTCACTCCTCTAGGGTGTTGTGCCAGATCAGGAGGCTTGGATCATGTCCTCAAAACATGCCAAGCCTTGTCACTCTTCCTGCTATAAAAACAGCAGCCGTCTCTGTGAGCACAGATGAGTCTGCTTCATTACTGCCTGACAAACAAAAAGTTATTTCCAAATACTGGACATTTTCACACCTGTAATTATTTTGCTTTCCTCTGAAACAGGGACTAAATGTTTACAGTATGAATTTTCGACTTGGTTTTTGTTTTACAAAGGCAACATTTCAAAACCCACACGTGTCACATGACAGCAAACTGTCCCTTCTTTGGTCAAAACGTTTATGCACGTTGTGTATTTATATTCTAGGGTTTATTTTATATCTGTGTTTAAAAGCTCCTGTCTTAGCTTTCTTTCTGTTATTCACTATATTTCTATTAGCCAGTTTAAGTAGGAATCAAGGCTGCATCTGGGCAACAATATGTTCATGCACCTGTTTCATAGAATTTAGCATTTAAAAGACATCCTGAGAGGAAGAAGTGTGTTTGGATTATGAATTACAGTAACGTGTAGACAGAGAAAATAATTCATATGCTTATGGTTCTTAACATACCTCTTTAGCTTCAATACCTCATCACTAATGTAAAAGGAATATAATAAATACACAGGGATGTTTGTTGATCGTTTGGTACACTGGGCCAAAATCAAAAATATTGGGAAATCAGTCATAAGAAATAACATTTCTTATCAGATGGATCTTTCAACATTTCAGATTTCTTTAAATTGGTTACAAAATATGTGGGTGGATGTTTATGGATGGTTGTGAAATAAATGGTTAAATCAGGAGAAATCCAATTTCTCTGATCTTTTAAGATACAGCTCCACCGTCTGAAAATGCATTAAAAGGGAGTTTGTTCTGAAATCAGTCTGATGTCGCTGTGTCATCATACAGTCATACAGTATGATGCTAATAACATATGGGTGATCAGAAATGTGTCTGTGTAACTGTCACATGGGAAAGTTCAATTAACTCTAAACAGTGTTTAAACATTTCATTTTGAAATCTGGGGTATATAAAATGATGTAGTTGAAGGGTTTACAGGTGCTAATATGCTGTGTATTTGTATGTTTGTTTATCATAACTTAAGAACCAAAACATCAATTATTTTATATATTTTCTATGCAATCATGAGTATTTGTAATTACTAACATTGGTTGGATAAAAGTTTGTGTATAGTGGTAATTAGTAATAATATTCATTCATTCACACTCATTTATTCACGTGTTTTCAAGCATGAAAACAGGGAGAAAAATGTTGTGGGACCCTGTCTTGAACAAATAAGCTTGATCACCCCGCAACTCACACTCTGATCTGAGCCTTAACAAGGTGTAAAAACATGACCTCACACAACAATCAAAAACAAATCAATGTGTCCTGTTTCAACCACTCAGCCGTTTGATTCCAGAAGACCTAACAAGCATCTGTGCCTGAAAACACTACACAATAATTAGACCTGTTATTCAATAGCGTGTGTGTGTTTATTTGTGTTGCTGTGCTATGGAGCAAAGCTGATGTTTAATTAAAAGGACAACTGTAACCTTTCTTTAAGAGAGCTTGTTATAGGCCAAGTTCTCTTATTAAATTTTACCAGTGTAGAAGCAGTAAGAACTGGAGCCACGCTGGAGCTGCAGAATCCATATAGAATTCCAGAATTCAGAATTCCATACAGAATTGATCACGACAGATCACGCTGCACATCCCCTCATTGGTCAATGCAGTTCACATGCACCGGTCACTGAGGTCAAAGTACAGCAATGTTAATTCATATGTTTGGAGTGTGGGTAATACTCTGCACGTGTTATTAGCATGTCCTCAGGACACATGAATCAGCAGGAAGGTCTTTTGAAGCACTGATGAGACCTACAGTAAAATGACTCATTGACTACTGAAAGTGAACCGCAGTCTAATAAAAGTCCAGCACATTTCAACTACAAGCATCATATCAAGAATATTTGTTGATTAAAAGATTTAAACTTATTTTATTTTTGTTATATGACAGTCACATCAGAACTGAGACTTTTTAACTATGACTTCATTATGTCTCTGGCTTTTTATCAAATGTTTTACTCTTGATCCCAACTTCCAATTTTAAAGCATATAAAAGCTTTAAAATAAAATAAAAAAATGTGATAACAGAGAGAGAACAAATATAAAGACTTTGTTGTGAAAATTTCTTATACATTTTATATATTTGTACACAAATAAAAACTCTATAAACCTGAGTATTAAAAAACTAAAGTGTCAATAAACCGTGTGATGAAATATGAGACATGAGTAAGAAAATAATGTGGGTTTTATTGCTTGTTTGTTTTATTGTGCATAATTTACAACTGTATTAAAATAGTTATAAAATACTGAAAAAATGTGTTAGCACATGTATCATGTGAGTGCTATGCGTGACAGTGTGCCTGCTTTCTATTCCACATCAAGATAACATGTATTTTCAAATACTGTATGATTTATGATTAATTTTATACTGTGGCTCAGTCTTTATAGATTTAGACCTAAAGTGGATTATGGAAACTCTACATACAACTCTTTATATAACAAATCTCTACAACTTTATACAGGTCTGCCATTCTGTAAATATGAAATGCATAATGCAGACTCTATATTGAATAAAAAAAGATCTCCTTGAAAAGATAAAAGACTTGTTTAAATGTGCTGCAGTCTGTTCATAATCTCCATTAGAGTTTTGTAGATGAATAATTATTTATTCTGGGTTTACATGGAAGGCAAAACCCTTGAGTAGCATATTGTTTTCATTGGGGCATATGGTGCTGAATAAGAGCGTTTGCCACAGCAATTATAGGTTACATAACACTCTTGCACACATGCATTCGTGCTCAATGGAAATATAAATCCTAAACATAATTCACTGTGTCTGGTCTACTGTACTAACCCTTAACCCATAAAAACATTCAGACTGTGAAATATAGAGAGATTAAATATAAATATACAAATCACACAAGATACAATGTTAAAAAGTTTTGACAAACCAGTGACTAGAGACATAAATGTTGTTTATATTGATTATTCATATTAGTGTTGTCTCCACTAAGACAAAAAACATTTTGGAAATTAAAAAATTGAAATGGTTATTCACTTTTATTTGCCTCCCAAAAAAAAAATCACAAGCAATTACCCACTATGGACAAACTGAGATGCTTTAGATAAGAGCAGTGAATGTTTGAGGTTTCCTCAATGTTATGATATTCATGTTCTTCATAAGCATGAATTACCTGCACATTAATTCAAAGATATCAAACTAATCAAAGCTAAACAGCGGGACTCAGAGATCCAATGAACGACAATGGAAGCAGCACTGCTGTCACATAAATATTTGTACACACACAATACTGCAGTGAACTTGTTTTTGTGTGGATGTGTGTTTGAGGCTAAACTCGTATACGTGCACATTTCACAGTTTGGAGGAAAGTTCCAGAGTGATGAGAGCCTGCACAAACACCCAAAAACTATGTTACCTCCCAGCCTGCCAAAATACATCACTGCATATAACCAGAATGCAGGACAGAAGGCTCGGGCTGCCACAGTCTGGAGAGAGAGAGTATATACTTTGTGTCTGACATTCTGACAAAAGCAGCCAACATATACTGTTTACTGTTGTTTATACTGAAGAACACCTGAGCAAGTCTTGAGATTCTTATTATACATGCAAAAAAATTAAAAGGGCATTTATGTTTTAGAGTCACTCTTAACGCCCTTGTTCCAACAAAGAATTTAATCGTGCACACTTTGGAGATGATAAAAAACTTCATTATAAGGCATGAAGTTTATTGTCTGATTGTTGTGGGTAATCAGAATGGGGGACTTACTTTACTGTCTATACTGACTGGATGTGTTCAGTTGTCGGGCACTAATCATCTGTAATTGGCAGAGAAAAACAGTGCACACGTTTTTAGACTTAAGAAACAGTGATGGAAATGGTAACAACTCTACCTGCATTTCCAGCAGAAAAGAGACAGACTGATCAAGTAAATATATCGTCATCCCAAAAATGCACTGAACATGTAACACCCGTAAAAATGTATGAATGCTGCTGTGTTAGCAAAATATTAAAAAAGCGTAGGACATTTCATGGCATTATAACCAGAAAGTGTTTAAATACTGTTTTGCCCACGTTCTGAACAATACCTCTCTTGTGAAATTCTTTGCTTTAAATGTCTAGCTTTGTTATTTATTTTTAAAAGTAATCCCATTTTGTTTGACATTGTGCCATCTAATACACTGAAATTTATGCTTTTTTTAATGTGGCTTAAATGCCAGATGTTTTGGGGTCAGTAAGTATTAAAAAAGGTTTCAAAGAACATGATCCTGAGACATTGTCTTCTACTTGTAAAGTCACAGAACACACAGAAAACAAAAAAAATGCTAATCAGAATTACTGTAAAGACCGATGTGTGCTGTAAACAACCAACCTGACATTCAAAATAACCCAAAAATCACAATGCAAATGCTGTTTGGTTACTGCACAAATAGATTAGCGCTCTGCTAAAGTCATGATTTAGAATGTGCCCTGTAAGATTCGTGCTGGGTTATTTTTTTTCATAATAACAATCAGCACACAAACACATGCACAAAGACGAGAGCTCATGTGAGCATTTTTGCACATGGTTAGTGACTTTAATAAACTCTCTGCTTGTGTTATTTATACCAACTCACTTGGCGACTATGCTCAATTAAAGGTACTTTATGCTTTTATTCATTTTAGTTTAAAGTTAGAACTACACTAATTGAAGGTTACTAAAATTACTAGATAGATTCAGAATCAAGAGCTGAAGTCAAATCAACAGAACCACACAGAGAGGGTTGCATTGTGTTATTAGAATATATAAATCTGGACTGATTTTACTAATCAAATGTGCAACTGAAGGTTATGACTATTAGACAGGAATGTTTTTTCCAGATGATAATCCAGGTCCACATTCTACTTGGCAAAATCAATATTGGACCAATAATGTGGCCAATAATGGACCAAAATGGATCACAAAAGATTCCAGATTCAGATTCAGTGGCATTTTCACTGTCATTTCTTCTACAAGTGGACTGACTCCGCTGCCCTGCCGCTGAGCCTTTAACACTGCTGGATTATTTATAATTTATGTGACACTAATGGCCTGGGGAGATGCTTCTGCTAATACCTGGCCCTGATCTCCATGTTTCCTGTGACTCAGTGATCTTCATTAGGTAGACTGATGGAAGTTTAATGGAGGAAGGCTGCATAGACAGTGATGTCATCTCGACCAGTATAAACTGGTGCACAGGTTGATGGGTCACATTAGCTCTGCTGTAAGTGAGCTGCTAGGGAGCAGACTATCTAGAGGGCATTTTCAGGCATTGTAAGCGTGTTTCCGGTGGAAATTGTAATAGGAGGCAGTGTAATTATGCTGCCAGTCTACACTGATTTTGGGTTTTGGCCAAGAGGTAAAAGACGTCTCTGCAAACATACTTTATGGAACAATCCCAGAATGCACTGTGCCAAGTCCAGTGAGAAACATTGAGGGATTTGAAAGAAATGTTACAAATATATTTATATTTCATTTAATACTACAAATACATCATAATAATATTCTATGGATAACTTACTAACATGTTAATGTAAAATGCTGTTGGAACTATTGTTCATTGAGTCTTCCACTTCAAATGAGGAGGGCTGTTTGTGTGCAGACACTTTGTGTACTATGTAGATCATCTCAAATTATTTATATGTAGGGTAGCTTCCATTCTGGATGCTACCTCAGAATGTCCCAGCACAAAAATTCAGCTTACGCTGAGCTACTAGCTTACCAACAAAAACCACCCTGAATTGGTAAAAGCAACTAATAGCTTATTGGTCCTAGATGGTCAACCAGCTTAGAACTGCTAGCAAGAGGCCTTTTGAAGTACTTTGACAGCAACTAATTAAACAAGACGCAGGTAGTCTGACAAAGCAGGTGTACAGAGCTGCAGTGTATAGAGGTGTACAGGCCAACTATTTAACAAGTCACACAACGGGCTCAGCATTGCCTCAGAATTTCCTGCTTGTTTGGTCTCTTCATTTTTTGAAGTTGTTGTTAACTCGCAGCTTTAGGAAACAACAGAAAAGCAATAAAGGCAAAGGGGCTCTAAATTGGTGTGATCAGTCTTTGGGGGGTACAAATATATCCGCTTGTGCTACCTCATGCTGGACTGTGGGCGTCCACAGCAACAGCTTTTGATTGCTTTTACTTTATTTGCAAAAGTCATCAGTCTTGGGTTCTGGAACAGCCTCATAACTTTCACATGAATGCCCTTAAAATGATGATAAATGCACCTTTGCCCCCATTTATGGCCCACTTTTGGGAGAAAAGTGGCCCTGGTTTTCGTGTCTGCTTCCCACAACATGGGAAGCAAAAACTCATAAGTTTTAGCAGGATAAATGTGTGTTTTGGAGCTGTGTAAGCAGTTGGCGCCCAAACAGTAAAGCAGAGTTGTGAGGGCAGGTGATAATCCACACGCTCAGTTAGCTGCTGCTGAGTCAAACCCATAATTTAATAACACAAGCCAGTTGCTCATCATAATTAGTAGCCAACCCCACAGCTTCTGTAAGGCTGAGCCCCATTTGCATACTTATACTACCTACTAAAAATTATATATTTAGCCTGTATAAGCTTTAGACAGAATGCTAATGAAATGCCTGTAGACCATGCACTGTCCATCTAATGTGTGCTGCATTGGCTAAAACTGACAGATTATCTGGAAAGCAAGTTGTGTTGATCAAATTACTTCTGGACAAAAATTCAGTTTACAAAGAACTGAAAACTCAAGTCTCAAACTCTGGGTTACAGCTGGGTTAAATGACTGGGTCTGGTAAATGAGGTGCTGTTCAACAGAGATAAACTGAGGAGGGAAAACTCATCTGTTTGACAGTGTTGACACTAAGTGTCTTTTAACTTGATACTGAGTGTCTGGGGCAGCGCTCGGACGATAATGACCCGTGAATTATTGCTCTGATTTAGTGCTGCTAACATGTATTTTCCAGTCTAAAAAAAAAACTTCAGCGGGTGTAGAGAAGAATAACAACTTTGCAAGATGAATCAATTAATGAAAATCACTACAGACCGTATTGTGTACAGTTTACAGCGGCTCTCTTACAGGTCTGAGGGAAGGTGACGCTCTGGAACGGCCTTCCTGACACTGTTCAGGGATCAGACACTCTCTCACAGTTCAGATCTAGATTCAAGACGCATCTCTTTAGCCAAGCATTCACAAAATGCATTACAGCAGAAAAAATGCTAAAGATTATCTTGTGCTAGCAGTGTTATGAACGACAGCTATGCTAATTATTCTCTGCTTGCCTCCCGTTTCCATTTCAGGATACCTAACCTGGGGTAGCTAGAGATCCCGCCAGCTCAAGTATGTATGCAGCATCTTAACATGACTTCAGATGACCCAACACCGTGTGGAGATGATGCCGACCTCTACTTCTACTTCTTTTAACACATTCACAATATCACCCAGCTGCTTATTAGACCTTCCAATAACACAATATGTAAAAGCGTTGAAATGATACGTGTTGTGAAAAGCGCTTTATGGATTAATGTGAACTTAATTAAACTGAAAGGTGTAAATTACTGTTAAGTGCGTACAATAAATATGTTGGCCTGCGTCATGTACAGCATGTGGAAAGTATTTTACGATCTATCATTTCTGTTATGGCATTAACATTGAGCTGCTCTAAATTAAGTTTATGGTTATGACATCACACAGCTTAAATTAACACCAAATTAACAACTTTGCTTTATATTTGCTATGATTATTTCACCCCCCCCCTTAATAATTCCATAATTAATACAATTCTATTACAGAAGAGATTAATAATTAATTCCTGTAATTGGCCATGAAACATTGTTACTCTTTCTATCTATTTCTAAGCTTGTTATCTGTTTAGTTTAAGTCATTTGTGTTACAGCAGACTCTTTGTCTTATGATTTTGCACTGTAACATCACAATTCATTACAACATAACACACAGAACTATATTATTATAATATTTGCTTAAATTAAACTCCCATTTAATGCATGTAATTACAGTGTTACACAAACTGTAAACTCTGCTTGCATTTTCTCTTCTGAGCACAGGAGGGCAGAGTAACATCATTATACAACTCTTACACAGGTATTAGTAAGTTTAAAGTGCAAATGAATGATTTTTTACTATAATTTTCTTGACTTACACACACTTGCCTGGTTAGTTAATGCTTTGACATTCTGTATTTTTAAGATATTTCTGTATGAACTTTTCACATTTGAAAGAACTGACTGTGTTTAATGAATGAACTGTCTGTAGTGTGACACAGAAACTAGAGGAACATGTTGATGTCACTGAACAGTAGAACTGTACTGCAGATGACTCCAGTGGAAGAGCTCTATAATGAGAGATCAGAAACTAATGAAACACATCATGAATGAAACACACCTGAGACTATAAAGATGCCGAACACCAGAGCACTTACTCTACTACTGTATGCTGACCTGAGAGCTGTACATGCTTACACACATAACATACACACACAGAGAGTCAGAAAGACAGACACACACAAACATACACACAGACAGCTGATTTGACATGGTCAAGGAAACAAACAGTAGCATCCACTACGAATGAGTCCCCATTAAAAACATCCAGAACACCCTAGCAACCACACAGCAACACCCTAGCAACCACAGCAGCATGACTCAGAATAACAGTCAGAATAACATCAGCAAGGCACATACTGTGGCAGAGCCCTGCCAAAGGCCCACAACTCAATAATTATCAATAATGCTAGTGATAATAATGAAAATCCTAGATAATAATCTAGTATTTTGATTATAAAAAGTATGAAAAACTTGTCTTGTTTTCAGCTAGAATATATAAACCTTGATCACTACACAAGTTCAAATACACAGTATTTCTCACTATACGTATTTTTTCATTACGTTCATACATTATATACATATATAGAAATTAACACACGACTTTCAGTCCTCATCCCCTGCTTGTGGGATGTTCTACAAAACTTTTGTCTGTTATTTCCTTCCTAGCAAGGGTAAAAGACCAATGAAACACAACTTTCCAGTGAATGTATTCACACTTGTTCACCACATTCACAACCTCTTTCCACTGTAGTTTGTGCTCTGTAGGTTTAATAAACCTGATGTTAAGCTCTACTGTGTCAGTTCGCATGGGTGGCTATATTGTAAAGCAGCTGAGGAGGAACTGTGGGTTTGGATCCTGTCTGAATCTTCTGTTGTTACTGACACATCCCGAACAGAGTGTTTGTGACATTATTATCTATTCATGGCTCTGCAGTGAGGCAGTCAGAAGTCGAAAGGTATCCATTAACAGCCAGCTGCACACACAAAACATCAGCTCTCATTCCACATCTGTGAATCAGTAATCCTGTGCTATTCATAGACCGGACATGGCTGATTAGTTTAGCAGCTCTTTGGGACTGATCAGATGTGAAATGTTCTGGCATCTACTGATTTCACAACCATTCATTTTAAAAATGCCTAACTAACTTCAAGAGAGGGCTTTCAAGTTGTTACTGAGTTACTGTGTATAATCTTTAAGCAGGTGTTATCCCTATAAAACTTTCTAAATCTTTTAGTGTTTTAAATGTGAGTTGCTGTGGCTCAACTTGTACAGCATTGTGTTTGCAGCGTAAAGGCTGTGGCAACACCTGTACTGATAAATTGTATACCTTTAATGCACTGTAAGTTGCTTTGGCTGCTTTTTTGTCAAATGCATAAATGTAAATGGCATATTTAGCAAAACTTACCGTTAATAAAAAAATCACTGTTCATAAACTATAAATAGCCCATTAACAATAAAAACTTGGGGGGAAAGACGCAGCGTTACTTAATTTAGTTTCTGATGGAGGATGATGTTACAGCTAGCAGGGTAGAGGTAAAGCAGTAGACCGGTAGACCGGATGCTTGGATGTGCAACTCTAACAGGAAGATCAGTTTTCCTGATGCTGCTAAGCAGCTAAGTGGATACAAAATGAAATCACAGCACAATATTCAACACCACTCTTAGCTGAACTGGTGAAGGTGTCTGGTTAACACCATTTTTTGATCCATAATCAACCACACAACAGTACCTGCTGATGTCACTGAGGACTGAGACCAATCACCAATCGATATCCACTATCCTAGATAGTTTGACATTTAATTAAGATTTTAACACAGTATTGTCAAGTCTTTTATTTTTGTCTGTATTTTTTACACACTTTCTTATAGAAAAGCTTTACCTTGTCATCACACGACACGCGCTCACTTTATGTAACCAGTAATAATGCAGGATAAAAACCATCTCTCAGGAGAGCTGTGAGCAGAGAAGGCAGCTGATGATATCTGCAGGCCTTTCATTCTCTCCAGCCTGTCAGTTACACCTCGATGCGTGGGACATGGCTAACCCCATCCCATCATGCCTTGCAGTCATTCATATGATTGGCGAAATGATGATCACAGAATGAAGAAGGGAACAGGAAATGTCGTTGTCTGTTTTAGTCACAGCCCAAGTTTCTGTTTTAATAAACGCAGTCAGTAGGCTTGCAGTGTACCTCACAGTGTACATAAGGCATTTTGTCTGAATAAAAGAGACCTTAAAAATGAGATTAGTATCCAGTAGATACTGATTTTAGAACAGACTAACTGGTTTTCTAATTGTATGTATATTAAATATAAACATTAATTCATGGGAACACAATGAATTGCTATTATTCCCATTAAAAACATTAATCTTTGTGTTTGATCCACATTACATGTTTTGAATAACTTAGTTAGAAAACATAAGATTGATTATGTATGTAGAGATTTCATCTGTTCATTCTTCAGTAATCCCTGTGGTGCCAAATCAGGAGAGTTAGTCCAGGACATCTCTGATGTTTTCTCAATTATATATCTTGTATCTTCTTATTCAAGGCTAACCTTTTATAATATTGACTAACAGTACCCAACACAACCATTAAGGATGTTGAGTGAGTATATACACACGCACACAATATTGGTCCATTGGGCTCCGTTCCAAAACCTACAGTGCTGCCTGTACAGTATTCTAATGCATCATACAGTATGTGCTCTCCCAGTGCAAAGGCTAATCCAAGAGGTAGGCAGCATTACTGTGTTTCTAAAATGAGGGCAATGTCTCCACTTAGCAGATGTTTAGATGTTTTCTACAGCAGACAGTTTTAATGTTTTAATTTAAATCGCCCACGTCACTTATGTCTGACTTTAGTTCTTACACTTACATTATAGAATATAATATTGCAGTTCCTATAAAATAAAGTTACAGGCCACTAGCAATTGTATTTACTCATCAAAGCCAAATTCAACCCACATTTGATAACAACTTTTAAACAAAATCTAGCCATGTTTTCTTCAACTTTCTGTCTTGCTATTTCTCTTTCTTTTTCTCTTCTTGCAGCCACTTACATGGTTCAGGGGTTGAGTGAAGTAGGGCACAAACAATAATGGATGATCACGACATATCGTGCTGTGATGGAGAAAACAAGCTAACTGCATGAGCCCAGAGGAAAGAAAACGAACCAGATGAACGGAGGGCCTTTCTTTTTCTTCCAAATTCATCATCTGACTTTCCACAGAGCACAGCAATTGCATCACACCTCCCCACATCCTAATGGTACATTCCATGAGCATGCAATCCTGCTCTCTGATTGGGCTGTGAAAACGGAGGTTGGTTCATAATAAATGTTGATAACATGTATAATTTATAGTGGGAGGTTTGCTGGATTGACATGCTGCATATCATTAATAACTCAGTTACTAATGACAGCAGCAAATCATGACACAAGAGCAACAACAGTGGGGTGCATTCACGCATCTCTATTCAAAAGTGAAACCCATCATCAAAATGTATTTTTACACACATTTGATATGTGTATGATTCATCAGTGCTTATTATTCCAAAATAAAAATTGTCAATGCAATAAGACAAGTTTTCTGAAGTAACATTACTTCTGCCTTTGAAGTAACGTTTCTGCTGGTTAACCACACAACAAATTACTGAGTGATAGAAACTCAGTGTTGAGCAGACAGTGTTAAAATCTGAAGTTTAGTTACAAATATCACATGCTTCATCACTCACTCTCTCTCTCAATCTGCTGACCCAGACTCACAGGTGGCATTCATGTGTGCTCACCAGCTTAACTTGATGAGTAAGCAGAACTCAACAGCAAAGACACAGAGGAGAGACGTCTGCAGTTCAGAGGACAAGCTGAAAGAGCAACACAGGGGCATTGAAAGAGATAGAAGCAGATGTGAACTCTGACCTTTACAATCAAGCTAGCTGATATAACTTACAACACTATCTTCTGAATACTGAATGTGAACAGTATTTGTGACGTATTAATGTGGCATGCTTCTGAATTTCTGGTTTGTGAGACCATTTATGTAATTATTACTTCAAGATGAAGGTAATTTTAACATCTTGTGATTCCCAGTTGTGTCGTGTAAACACAGTTCATCTGTAATGCACTGAAGAGCAGTCAGGACATCACTCTGCTGCTTAGAAGCCAAATCAATGGTAATGATTGAATAAATAAGTTTTTAAATGAAGTTTTAATGGTGCCAGTAAAGCTGAAAGGATTAAGACTACTCTTGAGCTACATTTAACAGTAAACTGTGATTCGTCCATTAAAAAACACTTGTTTTGTCCTGTTTAGTATTTGGTTTCACCTGTGTCCTACCCCTTGGCAAAAGAGTTAAAGGTTTCATAGTGGTGACAAACTTCACTATTACTAATGTTTATGATTAGGGTTAGAGTTTTGTTAAAATCCTTAAAGGGACAGTTGACCAGAAATGTAAATGTGGTAAATATTTATTCACTCTTATGTCGTTCAAACCCTCATGGCTTTCTTTGTTCTTCAAATCCAAAACAGAGAATTTGGTTGTTCTTTTTTTTGCCATTACAATGGCAGAGAAATGTGACTGTATCCTCTCAATCTTTAGCTTCATAAAATAATTTTAGGCCACTTGTGCCGTGTATCATTGTGCTGAAGGTATAGGAATAGGTTTGATGAAAAGCAAAATATAATCCATTACTTTACAAAAGGTTTGGACCTTTAGTAAGGATTCGTTTTACAATGTAAAATGCATGCAAAATTTGACAGCACAATCTTTACTGTGCAATAAATAAATTGTGCACAGTCTGACATCATAAGGGATTGTGGTCGCTGTCCAGATCTGAGCGACATGAGGAAACAATGTTGTGTTGAGAGACTTCATAGGTTTGAAAGCTGAGGTGTGTGTTTGTGAAAGAGAAAGACAGATCTATAGATCTACAGAGCTTTATATCAGCAAGACAATGTGGCTGAAACCAGGCCACTTCCTCTCCGCATCACTCCACCATCCATCACTTCCTCCACCCTTTTCATGTTTCCATCCTGTTCTTTTATTGACAAATTCACCCTGCAGGGAGAATTCAGCAGGTTTCATCTTCCTGCTCATCAGCCGCAGATTTCTCTCACAGTCCAAACCTCAGACATTGTCAAATGCTAAAAGTGTTCAAAACGTTTCAGAAACATTCCACTGCTGCTGTAGATGAACAGCGTTTTTTTATATTTTCTTAAATGGTGTGTAAAGTAAATATATTTTTTAAATGTTTGCTTTGTTTTGTTGCTGCAACATTTCTCATTTTATTATGAAGTTCTGCCACAAAATACAGGACAACTGTAAATAAACACATAGTTAGCTTATCACTATAGCTTATCACTTAGCTTAGTGTAATTATTCAATTAGCGTAGACTGGGTGAGGTAGCGATTACAGTCGCCAGCGAACAATCATTGTGAATAAAACCTATTTCAATGTCATTTACATTTCAATGTCTTTTACACAATAACAGACTATTTACGATTTCTTCATAACAACAACCTTATGATAACATTGCCTTCCTGCTGGAATGTACCTCCAGAATGACCTGCCAAAGAGCCTCATAAAGCATTAGCATGATGTTGATGTGGCACGGGCTAATAAAGTGTTGCCATGGTAATTATATGAATCATTTTCTCGTGTATAACATCGGTAAGGATTCAGATCGAAGGATCTGAACATAACATCTCATTTTAAATCTTGGCATGTGATCTCTGTGCAGTATATCACTGTACCGTCATGACACAATGACAATCAGTACATTATTACTGGCCCACTCGTTACTGCGCTAATGCTCGTAACAGCGTCATGTAGCGCTGGATAGTAAAACAGTAAGAAGTCAGTCAGGAGGGCAGATGCCAATGTCTGTTTCATGTGGAGATAACAGGCGTTCACAGTATGATTTCTGTATTATTTTATGAACTCTGCTTGCTGTTTTCATAGTTTCATGAACAATTCGCTGGGGTTTAAAGAAACAGTGCACCCCAAAATTACAAATTTGTCATGTTTTACTCACTCTCATGTTGTTTCAGACAAGTAGCACTTACTTTCTTGCATAGAATACTGTGCTTTTTTACATGAAAACATATAGTGACCTGTTTAACTTTAATAATGAGAAACAAGCTACATTTAAAAAACACCTCCTCACACAAAGCATGACTTCATATGACTTCTGAAGAGTTCAGTGCACAGGTCCTTCATGAGCTTGACAGTCTACAGTGACGCTACGCTTTCACTGAATTATAAAAAAGTGTGAGTATTCTTTAGAGTGTCTCCCTCTGTTTATCACGACAGAAAAAAATCATACATTTCACACAAGAATGTAAATGCCAAAATGACACTGTAGGCCGAACTAATCCTTAAAAATTCTTAACAATTTGCCTGAACAACATGAAAACGAATGGTACCATTTGGACTGACATCTCATCTCAAGTATCTGCATGTTATAGTTAAATCCAAAACATTGTTGTTCGTCTATCCAGCATATGCTGAAGCACCATCTGTACAGTAAACAGTACTAAAACTTTCTATCCTTCAAAAGAATCACTGTTAGGAACATGAGAACCACCTTAAAACAAAACCCTCTTTTCTCCTGCACCAAGACCACAGAGACTTCTGGAAGGAGAGCAGTACAGGCTCGATTACTGACACACTTTCAGCGTAGAGCTAATCTGGGTTTTGCATGATTATGTACGACATCACTTTTCCTGTGCCTTTCTCAATAGCAGCACAGCTTACAAAACAGTTGGAGATTTTAGTCCTCTTTGTTCAGAAGACTTGGATACAGATTTTAGTTTCTCGAGTTTCAGCTGCTGCAATTACACATGCCAGCTGTGACATGCCCATATTTTCATGGTTCCTGTGCCGAAAGGACCGTAAGGGAATGAAATATTGTATCTGATATGCATGAAATTTACATTTAGCATTTCTTTTCATGACACTGCTGGTACTCATTGGAATTTGACATACAAGACACAAGTTCCTGTCTGTAAGGGGCTGGCAGAAGCTGAAGCAGGATCAGATTATTGGGGTTATCCATAATAAATGAATGGAAAGTGTAATTGAAGTCCAACCATGCAACACAACAAGGGAGAGACGTAAATCAGAAGGTGTAAATCCAGGCAGAGAATCAATATTAAACAAACAGTCAACAGGTGTCAAACAAAGGGAAGACAAAAATCTGAAAACGAGACAAACAATAGGTAAAACACAGGAAAGCAGGAGTAAAGAGAATGCTTAGTATTCAGGTATAAAGCTGGCAATACTTCGCAGGGCTTGGAGGTTATATAGATGGCAAACAGAAGTAAGTTCAGAGTCAAGAGGAGCAGAGCATCATTTCGGTGATTTCGGGATGTTACTGTCTAAGGCTCATGACCTGTAACTGAGTTTCAGCGAGAGGATCTTTTGATTTCATGTTACTGCATGTTGATAAAGTGCATTTAAAAAAGCACACAAGGTTTAAGTTTTGCATGTTGCTTTTAAAAAGCAAAGTATGAATGTGCCTCCAAATCATTATTGGATTGTGTGTTATTTTCTGTTTCTGCATGTCACTGGTAAAGTTTAAATCTTTGTTTGAAGCACAATGGTTGGTTGACAGTGAGTAGGTGATTCTTTGCTAATGTCTGGGACACAACAGTAGTTTGTTTGTCATTTACACATGAAATAACATGGTCACTTTTCTCAACACCAGAATGTGTTTTGAATGATCTAATCATGTATTTGACCCCCAAATGTCACAAAAACAACTGTGATGGGTTGCTTAACATGTCAGTCAGTCTCTTCCTGTTTAAAGGGGGAGTTTTTGGCTAAGGTAAGCTACAATGTAGTAATTTCTGGTAATTTCTGGCAAACACGTCTGGTTAAGTGGGACAACAAGCATTCTTATCAACAGCACACAGTTTGGGTTTGTACCTGAGGCAGTGCAGAGCTGAGGTGATGCTGCAGTGAGTCCTGGTCATAGATGACGTCCTGGAGGTGTTGTTGGGTGAGGGCCAGGCTCTCCTGTGTCTCTCGTAGGGTGTCCAGCATACGGTCCCTCTCGTCCAACATGTTCACCATCAGCTGCTCAAAGTGAGAGTCCGGGTCAAAAGCGCTGCTCTGGCTCATCGCCGTGTCTTCACTGATCATGGGCATCACTTCGCACATCATCTTTCTTCCTCTTTCAGCAGGAAATGCTTAGAACACAGGTGGACATAGCATGGCAAGTACAGTCTGTAAATAATGACATGAGGCCGGAAACATTTGCTGTGAATACATGAAATATGAAATCCTTTAAACCCAGAAGCATAGCACAGGACACAAATGTAAACAATGCACGTTTTTAAAATGTCTAGATGATCATGTGCACATGAATACAAAGTTTATCATTTTTATACCTTTTTTGAATCTAAGCGCACCTTCCAAATTCTCACTGGCAGTTCTACATACATGGCTTGTTTTCTCAGGGAGAACTTTATTTTTGATTGATTCTCTCACTCATTCACTGACTCTCCCACTCATTCACTGACTCTCTCACTCATTCACTGACTCTTTCACTCATTCACTGACTCTCTCACTCATTCACTGACTCTTTCACTCATTCACTGACTCTCTCACTCATTCACTGACTCTCTCACTCATTCACTGACTCTTTCACTCATTCACTGACTCTTTCACTCATTCACTGACTCTCTCACTCATTCACTGACTCTTTCACTCATTCACTGACTCTCTCACTCATTCACTGACTCTTTCACTCATTCACTGACTCTCTCACTCATTCACTGACTCTCTCACTCATTCACTGACTCTTTCACTCATTCACTGACTCTTTCACTCATTCACTGACTCTCTCACTCATTCACTGACTCTTTCACTCATTCACTGACACAGTCAGCCTCAGTGTGTGTTGTGCTGTTGTGTTTGTTGTGTTGTTGTGTGGTTGTGCTGTTGTGTTGTTGTGTTGTTGTGCTGTTGTGTGGTTGTGCTGTTGTGTTGTTGTGCTGTTGTGTTGTTGTGCTGTTGTGTTGTTGTGCTGTTGTGTTTGTTGTGCTGTTGTGTTGTTGTGCTGTTGTGTTGTTGTGCTGTTGTGTTGTTGTGCTGTTGTGCTGTTGTGTTTGTTGTGTTGTTGTGCTGTTGTGTTGTTCACGCTGTCTTATACTCACTGTTCAGTATCAGTAACAGCTGCTCCAGTCACTCGATTCACTACAAGAAGTAAACAGCGATCAACAGACCCGCCATCATCAGCATCATCAGCATCATCAGAAACTCATCAATGACTTTTGGGTTTTGTTCAGAAATGTCCGTCTGTAATGAAACAACACGTTCAGAAAGCAGCGAGCAGAAGTGGGGGCACTCGAAAGAGACCATTACTCCAGAAAGAAAGGGGAGGTCACTTCTGCAGCTGTGCCAGTTTCCAACTTTACCATCTCAACTTCTGTTTGTGTCCTTGCTTACATAAAGATTGTTTCTTTTTTATTCAAAACATTTAATACAATTTTAAATTGGTTATATTAATTATGGCTTATGTTGCCTAAACATTATTTATCATCAAGAAACAACTTACCACCAAGAAGCAGTTACAAAACATTATCAAACATAAAACAACCTGTTACATAATAATTCTACAATGTTTTTATTCAGGTTTCGACACACCCTCGATCATCAATGGTAAAGGCCAAGTCATATATAAAGAAAGAAACTGTGTCGGCACCCCATTCCAGTTCAGACGCCACTGAAGAGTGAATCTTATGAAGAAACGAGAGAAAATGTGGATTTGATAACTGCAAACTGCAACACACGTATGCGATAATGAAAAGTGCTGTGGAAAATGTTTCTAAGAAAATACTTAATTATACTTTCTATTCTGTCAGATGACTGTAACAGGGTTTTCAGCTGGTAACAATCCTGATGTTTGTAAATCCTCTTTTACACAACATTTCCTACAAATATTCAAAAACAGAAAATGTGCATTATCTCTTGACTAAGCTGTCAGATGAAAAAATGGATGTTTATCGGCCTATGGAAAATACTCTCCAGAGAGAGGATCAGCTGGCATCACTTCTCTCTGGCTGGTGCCACTGCGGACTGAGTAGCTCACAGGTGCCCATTAGTGCCAGGCTTTCGATGTAATCACAGCACTTTCTTTCACAGAGCTGTCATGACAGGAAGTAGACCCCTTTATCTGGAGCTGGCTACTGTCAAAATACTGCAGATTTGTAAAATGTAAGTCTTCAAAGTGCTTATACTTTGTACCGCTCTGCCTATCATCTTACTAAATATCTTGTCATGTAGATGCAAATTGCAGATCAGAAATATTTTATATCTTTAATTAAATATTACTGTATTATGTGTGTATGTATTGGAAATCTAGCTGGAATCAATCTGTCTCAACAGCAGAAAATGCTGTTTGCTAGAATTTATTAGCACACTGTATTCTGATAAATTATGGCTGCAGGGAACGCTGTATCAGATCATAAAGCACTGGTCACCGATTAACAACCAAAAAAACATTAGAAAACCGCAGTTAGAATATCTCTCCTTCAACAAGATGTCCAGATGTTCTTCATGAGCAGATGTTTAAGCAGTAGAAGCTGACTGTGTGTACAGCGTCACTCCCGCAGGTTAGACCTTGTGCTGACAGGCACATCGCTGTCCATGGTGCTGCTCCACTCAGGAACCGAGTGCCGTTGTCTGTGGTCATAACAGTCGTGGAAAATGTGTCCATGTTCTGCTCTGTCCCAATGATCAAAGCTGTGATTAAATGAACTCCAGCCATGAGGGAGAGAGAGAGAGAGAGAGAGAGAGCAGTGCTGTTTATAAGACTCACTAAAATAATATCAGAGAATAATATTAGGGCACTATATAAATTTGAGACTTCACAATGCCATATAAGAACAATTTCTGGCTGTATGCCGTCATAAAGAACCTTTAACATCCGTACCTGTCTGGTTCCCAAAAGGCTTTTTGATAAAGGTTCTTTAAAAAAAGCTTAAGAAAAAAAGACTTAAGAAAAGGTAAGAGTAAAAAAGGTAAGAAAGAAATGGTTCTTTTAAGAACCTTTGAATGATTCTTTGGGGAACCAAAAATGTTTTTCCTATGACATTTTGTGAAGAACCTTTAAAGAACCTTTATTTTTTAGAGTGTGCCTTTAATAACATGGGTATAGAAATTAATGTATTTTCTTAAAATTATAGTTCAGCGTCAAAGATTGCATGCAGGTAATTTGCATTCAGATTTGAAGAAACAGCTCACCCAAAAATAAAAATGACTGCACAAACACTGTTCCTAACCATACAATGAGACGGGGTGTGAGAAACACTAAATATTTACATTTATTATACACTATATATATATATTTAAACTTAATACTCATGAAATATACATACCAAAGAACTTAAATTATGACAGAATTTCATTTACAGTGATCTGTTCCTTCTTTTCTATCCAGGATCTCCTGAAATGTTTAAACAGAAAATCTTCATGTGAATATTAATAAACAAGGTAAATACTACAACACAATCCCACATGAGGCCTCACGCCTGGATTCTGTGGCTCGGCTTCTATAAAGATCAAAGAGAACGTGTTTTATCAAGCTTGACATTTGTTCCAGCTGTACAAGCTCTTTCACATTCACAGCTTTACAAACTCCTTACTGATTTCACACCAGCGACTGATACAGAAATCGGCACACAAGGACTGCAGGACAAAAAAGAATAAATGAGGTTTCCCCATTGTGTCCCATGACGATCTGGACAGGAAGTCTCTGTGGTTTGAAGAGCGTAAATTCATGCGTTTGATGCAGTGGAGAGGGGCAGGTGCCAGCCTGGGCAGAGCTGGTCTGAGAGGGATTGTAAGACTCCACTTCCAGATAAACCATTTTTCTGTGACATCCCAGCAGAGGTCAAATCATTATGCTTCCTCAGGGTGTCTACAATCTTGTAAATCCCTCAAAAACCAGGGCAGTCAAGCTGTTTACTGCCTCTCATCACAGCGATGGATATCAAAAGAAACAAGGCCATAAAAACAGGCAACTGGAAACAAAACAATAAAAATGACTGAAATAGAACTACAACTTGTCTTTTATTATTTTCTTTGCTGTTAAAATCTGATAGACGCTATAGCTGCTCAAATTGGCTGTTGAATAAATTCAGGTGATCTATTATCTTAACCTGTTGTGGAGAAAAATATGTCCTCTGTGGTTAGCATAATCCAATTTTCTGGATTTTCTGTGCTGTTACTTTCAGTCAGATTTCTGAAGATTTCACTGAAGATTAAACAGGTTCAAAAACAGGTTGTACTTAATAAAGGTCTCTGAGCCATAAGATATATCTAGGAACCAAAAGATCTTAGGATTTAGGGTTTAAAGGCTGATAATATATTAGTGGCACTTTAATTTACATGTACATACTATGTACATGTACCAGTTTTTTGTTGGGTGATTACACTGTAGTATACTGTAAGTGCAACCATTATATATATATATATATATAACCAAATATATAAGTGTAACCAATATATTCGTTTTCTGAACCAATTTGTTTGGAAATATTAATGGTGCTCAAGTTTCACCTGTTTAATTTTTTTACAAGTTCAGATTGTGGTTTTTAATTATGGTTCATTTCGTATGTAACTTCTTTGATACATTTACTTTTTGGTTATTAGCCTGTTTTTCCACCTTGTTATTGTTATCTGCAAAAACCAGTACCGGTCAGCTGGGCTTTTTCAGGACAGTATTTAATCATTCAACCAGCACAAGTTAGAAAGCACATAGCAACACCCTGTTATCTACCCACAACACCAGCATCATGGCACTGGATATTAATTAGTCAAGCACCACTTACATTTTACATTAGTCTGCATCATCTATTATGACCATCCAATTTATATTTGTCTATTAGATGAGATTGCCGCTGGGGTGTTTACACTGTCAAATAAACACCAGGCAGTTATGCTTTCATTCTCATATACATTAATTAAAGACTATCTGTGCAGGAAATTTCTTCCACACATCCTCAATACACACAGGACTTAAATCACAATGGAATCACAAACCTCCTTACAATGACCCCACTATACACATGATCCAGCACTGTATAAGTGGAAATATTGTATGCAGTCACTATATAGAGCCACTTCTACTAAATGTAACCCGTAAAAATGATTTTGTAGGTTTATAATACTATATTTTACATTTGTGTAACTTTTTTATTAATTTTTTTATCAAATTATTTACATCATTTTGATATGATCTGGATACATTTTATCTGAAAAAAAATCATGCTTAAATAACTTAAGTCCCTCAAAACCTGAATCTGAAGGAATTTTCCTTCAAAACACAAAGAGGAATTTTGAATTCTTCAGATTCTAATTTGCATGAAATTTTGCAGGACTCATCAAAGACACACTTGACTGAAAGTTATTAAAAGATTTTCCACAAATGACAAATGTTCTTACATGTCCTTTATTAAATCATTGAAAGGAAAGGAAAATAATTATACATTATATGTGTTGCTATAGAGGCTATAGAGGCAACACACAACATTTACTTTATATCACTATTTGCATATAAGTGAAGCTATTACATCTCAAAACTTCATTCATCTACCACAAAAGTTTGTCAGTTGTGACATTCAATTTATTCAATATAATGTTCATTTCATTATTTTTTTGTGCACAGAGAATCTTTATCATATTCCACAAAGTGGTAATATAGTAATTATATGCAATGTAAATACAGTGCATTGACAATAAAAATTAGGACTTGATTTTGAACGGATTAAGTTTCTCCTCAATGTAATCCTTCGCACGACTCAACAGCTTCATGGGATTATAGGACTGCTCTGAGGTTTTCTCTTTCTCTAGTGCATGTCTTTTCCAATCATCTGGCAGTACTTCCCCTGTGGAAACCTTGCTCACGATCTCTGCTTTTTTCCTGACTTCCATTAAAGACTGGATGCGATCTTGAAATCCCAGCTTGGCTTCTTGTTTCTCCGCCTCTATCATCAGATCTATGTAGTCAGGTGTGGAAAGAGGGTTGGGTTTGAGCGCAATTTCCTGCAGGCGCTCCAGGGACTTTTGAGAATGTTCAATGAGGTTGAACACAATAATCTGCACTTCCTCAAACTCCGTTTCAAGCATTTCAAAAATGCTTTTATTTGACATGACTTCTCCATGTGCTTGCTCATATCGCTGTTTTAACTCATTATATGTTTGTTTTTTCTTCTCTGTGACATATTCCCATTTATATGCTTGATTAAAGTGAACATTCCAAACACACTTTCCAGGACAGATTCGACACTTTCCATCTTTCATAGCTACGCACCCATGTTTTTCCCTATCATCTGCAATAGCGCAGTCGTCATGACATGTATAATGACAATTTTGGCAGTTGGTCAAGTAACCCTTTGTCTTTTTAACCATTTTTGCAACATTTACTTCTACTTCATATTCAAAATCCTTGTTTGCCTCCATTTCAGCTTTGCGCTGCTCCAGAATTGCATTTGTCTTCTGTATTTCATCCAGTTTTGTCAGGCCAGCTTTGATCTGAGGCTGGATACCTTCCACAAGCACTTCTAGCTGTTGCCGCTCTTTTAGGACCTCCTGTGTCAAAGACAAGCTCTTTGTTTTCATCTGCTCAAGGGATTTGAAAAACTTTCCCAAGCTAGAAATTCCCAACTTCCAGAACATTTGATCAAAGTTTCCAAAATCCTCTTCCTCAGCTTCCTCAGATTTATTATCAGTAATGAACAGGGCAGAGTTATTAAACTTGAAGTAAAGTGGCTCTCCCGACTTATCAGTAGAACAAGTCACCTGAGAAACTTTGATCGCCTCCAGAACAGGAGGTTTTTTACCATCAGCAAATGTGACCAGCATAAGGATGTTTTCAGAAATATCCTTCCCAAATATGGAAAGAATGGAGTCAAAGATGTATTTCTGTGTGTGCGTCAGGCGGGCCAGTGAGGCCTGTACTACAAAACACACAGCATCAATGTGGTCGATCCCTCCGGGTTGAGAAAAGAACTCCTGAATCTGCTTTGTGATTTTTTGATCATGTGAAATTCCTCTGGTATCACCGAAGCCTGGTGTGTCCACAATGGTCAGACTATATGGGATCTGGAAACCATTCATATAATTAATTTTATATGCTGTGATCGCCGATGTCTGACTTTCAGCCTGGGATTTTTGCTTCCCTTCATCTATTAATATAAACCGAAAGTCGTCTTCCCATTTCACACCCAGAATGTAGTTAATCATGCTGTTGATTAGAGTGGTTTTCCCTGCACCCGTTGCTCCAATCATCATAATGGTCTTGTTTGGTTTTGTATTGTTCTTTCCAAACGTGACTCTTCTGCAGAATCCATCACTGTTCTGCCATGTTTCATGCAGGTGGATTTTAAAGATGGGTACACTTGCATTGGATGCATCTTCCATTCTGCTGCTCATGTTCTTCTTAATATGACAAGCAAGATTTGTGGTTGTGGCTCCATCGTTTTTTTTCCTGTGGTCTTTCTTCTGGATTGTGCTGCTCATGTTCTTCTTGACCTCACTAGCACGACCGGTTGTGGTTCCATCGCTCTTTTTCCTGTGGTGTTTCTTCTGGATTGTGCTGCTCATGTTTTGTTTTGACCTTCGCATGTTGTCTATGACAACAGATTGATGAATCAAATTGACTCTAAAGGGACAGAACATAATTCAGAAAAAACAACATTAATTATATATTGATCATGTGAATTATTTAGGCCAAATGTGGAAGTATTTAAATACTACAAGGCTTACCAATGATAATGTGTTTAAAAGAGTTTGGATATTAGTCAAATGATTTAAATGTTTCTGTTTCAGCAGAGGCCAGGACTGTCAGACAGGAGGTGAGGGTGAAGGAGGGTGTTAAAAGAGTATGAAGCCGTGCAATAAAACAACAGTTGTGATGCAGTCCAGTCTCACTCAGCTCCCTAGTTAGGGCACTGATCAAGAAGTCTGCCATTTTAAGGGCTACTGCAATCACAAAATGCTGGTATATAGGAACTATTTAACAATTTGGAAACTTGGATAAATTTGTATGATCTCAATTGCTGTATGTTTTCATATGGACCTACAATGTAAAATCAATTTTTGATTCATCCTGTTGCTTTGACTGAGTTACATTATAAAGTGTCAATTATTATTTTTCTCTGTGTCTATGGACATTCACACATCATTTAGTATGTTTAAATTAGCCCTGTTTTCTTATGTTGTATTTGGTTAACTTTTGATTATGGAGTTTTGTATTCTCCTGATGTCCTGAGTTTTGATTATTAAAGAAGTATTTTGAGATCATCTCCGTTTATGTTCGGATTACATCCACAAACACTGTAACATGTATTGATTTTGTTTTACTTAGTGTTTGTAAACATTTGCTTGTTGATATTGATGTTTATTGTTGATATTTGTTGTTTTATATATCTATATATATAATTTAGATTTAAAGTCAAATAAAGTCATGCTTATTTACATTTCAATGTCCAGCAGTGAATGTGAATAAATAAGGTCAAGTTCCTGAACCCATTAATTGTGATTTAATTTTTTTTATTTTTCATATTGACAGCCCTATAGTGCATTTGGAAAGTGAAAGTGACATATTTGTCAGGAATGGTAAACCATACTCGAAATGTGACCTCTGCATTTAACCATCACTGGTAAGGAGTGAACACACACCCAGAGCAGGGGGTTGGGTGTCTTGCTCAAGGGCACTTCAGTTGCTACCTGCCAGCGCTGGAATCAAACCAGCAACATTATAATTACAAGGCAGACTTACTTACCAGTAGGCCACAACTGCCCCAATTGCATTCCTGTTTCATTTAAACTAAGTTAAGCTGTGAGGAAGCTGGAGGGAGTCGGTGCCATTTTCTTGAAATATTCTATATTTGTGGTTGGGGAAGGAGCTATAGCCCTGCGTCTTTTAGTTGTTTTTGTTTCTTCTGAATCTATGAATCTATTCAGTGTTATATCACTTTAAATTTTTTTTCATTTAAAATGCCTCCCGTCTCACTATCACCCTCCCTCCCTCTTTCCACTACATATTTTACAGAGGCCTTGCAGTTTTTAATATTTGGAAACAAAATTTTCATCATGTAGGCTTTCCATTCAGGGATGTAATGCTTGAATTAGTGATGACTGCCATAAATTTAAAGCAAAAAATTATTACTCTATAGTTAAGAAACATTTTACAATATCTTTATAAAAGAAAAACTTCTGTAAACTTGATTTGCCTTTTGCATATTATTATTAATATTTACATATTACTGTTATTATCCGCTGAACTTCATTTTAATTTGTGTGTACAGGCTTTACAACGTTATCAAATGGAAACTGCTAACAAAGATGTTTATGTGTAATAGTTTTACATGGCTTATATTAATTCAATTTTATTTTATATGATTAATGATGAATATGCAAACAGAAATATATTTTCTAAAATCGTAAGTAAAATGTTTTTAATTGCTAATGTAATCAGGACCTGGCACTCCCAATAGCTGCATGATCACTGTGAATGAATGGTTAACTTGATAAAACCTTCGTTAGTAAGAGTTTAGCTGTTTTTATTCACTGTAGGTTTGAGGAAAAAAATCCACACCTTTGTGAAATTGCTTTGTAAAATTAAAAGCTGTTATATTTTTAAGCTGCTATAGTAAATAGTGTCTCAGATAAAAATGGAATTAAAAACAGAAGGTTTCTTACCGTAACAGATCTTCTTCTTCAGATGCTCTTGATACAGAACTTCAGCTGTCGCTGCTTCAACCTCTGCACTGATTTTTATAGTCATCCAACTGTTGCTCCAACCAGTTATGAAGGGTCTAAAACTCACACTAAAACACTAACATGATTAGAAGCTAGATAGAACCCAGGACACTGTGAGACACTGATCAAGGGTTTCAGTTTCGTTTTCTAGTAAATGTGAGGCTCTATAAGAATTGGCTTGACATCAACAGACCAGTAAAGGAATTTTCCTAATGATTTTTTATTTACTTTGGTACTAGTAAACCAGAGGGGAAAAACAGAAACGTTCTTAAAGAAATAACTCTCTGCTAAGTTACTCACACAGATTTTTATATTTATTTTTATAAAACAATGTCACTTTATGAGGCTTATAAAAAAATATGAAGAACCCCAAATATTATTGCAAAAGTTGCTTGAACTGTGCTTTTCCACAAAGAATAAAATAATGCACACAACTAATCAAAAGCCTGGTAAATACATTCAATCGTAATTTGCACTATGGTGCACTATGCAGGAACATTAATTGCCTGCATACAGTTCACGTGGGTGTTTGAGTTAGTTCCCAGAGGGCATGACGAGGTGAAAACCTGAAAATCCCAGTGCTATCAGAGCTTTTGTGAGGCAGTGAAGGATCTGAGGTGAAAGGACATAAACTGACAATAACACAAGCTCACACCTGCAGCTATTTCAGTCATACAAGTGCCACATACTTCAGTAGGGAAAGACAGATAGCTTAAAAATCACTGACTAAGGCTACTGATAAAACAATATATTTGCAATAAATTATTAAACGTGACATTAACTATACCTTAAGTTGTTTCTTAAGCTCAAATTGCACTATTAAAAGTTTTTCCAGGTCACAAAATTGTTCATTATCAACAAATTTCTGCTATTTAATAGATGTATAGTATAAAGTTTTGTAAATTAATATAATTACAGTCCAAAAGACTGCAGACTGTGACTGTCTGTCTGGTATCATAATCACTCAATCAGCATGCGTTACATCTTATCTTGAGGTCACGTGTGTTCTGCACCTTCAGAATAGGCCGCTTATAAAAACCCTGCTGCTCCTGTAGGCAGAGATGAGACACTGCTCCCAACCAGCAGGGGGTGCAACACCTGTACGGTCTCACTTTGCAGTTATATGTTTGAAAAGCCATTAGAGAAGCATGCAGGAACAAATGAGGCTCTTACATCTTAAGTTGGTCATACTCCACACGTTCATAATTTAAGTCCACGAATAATGTAGAATTTGCATTGCTCTGAATGAAGTAAGCTTGTTTTGCAACTGCACCTTTAAGACTTCATGTAACTGACCTCTTGGCTAAACGTTTTGCATGTGAAGTTAAAGAATATTGAAAAAGCATTGATATTCATGGTTATTTCATAATCATGATGATGTCTGCATAGTTAATCAAACTCATATTAAAAATAAGGAATTTAAATTTTCATTATTTGTCCTGTTCAAATAACTCTGAAAAAAAAAAAAGAAAAAAAAAAAAAAGCAAGCGCACCCCCCCACCCACCAAAAAAAAAAAAAAATTAAAAATATTAAAAAAAAAAAAAAAAACCCCAATTAATACCTAAAGGGTTCATTATTTTTTGTTGTCATGTCATTCAAATGACTCTAGTAGCACAATACTTTATGGTGCATGCTGAGTCTGAATAATCACAAATTGGCACAATGCACATATTTTGCATTGCGAATTTATTAATTCTTTGTTTTTCCTGCTGTATCTTTGTTATTCTTTGTTTTTCCTGACTATCATTATAGTCTAGAAACATAAGAAACAGAAGCACAATAAGCAAAGCACACCAGCAACCAACTAATCAAATATCACAATGATGGGCTAGTAATAGAGACTCGTGAGTGTGTGTGTGTATGATCTCTAGAGTAATAATGCAGTGATAGAACAGGCTTTAACTACACTCATGACAGCAGCGTGTTATATTATAAAAGACATATATAAAAAAAGCCACAAAACTAATCTAGATCCTTTTTGACAATGTAAATGTTATGAGAACGAAATCTCTCCT